>JAFIRS010006113.1:0-42699 GCA_018342105.1 Gonioctena quinquepunctata | reverse complement strand
CTTCGTTGTCTGACTCGTCAATCGGTTATTCAATTAATTCGCCCATAGTATTATTCGCTTAATAGGTTTTTTTCTAAGGATCGTGAACCATTGAAATTGCTGAACCCCGGTATTATCTCTGTTTTGGAAGTTGACGAAAATAGCCCAATTTTGGAAAACTATCTGTTACTCGTGTTTTACTAAACCAAACTTGGTTTGAATTCTGAATTTTTATGTTTTCTGAAGTTCACTACACTGGTTTGGAAACTCTCATTATTATTGTACGATCTGTAATTGACTGACTTTTATCCGCACTTTTGAGAATGACTGTTCTCCGAAATATTTTCTTATAATATAAGTGATTACTGAATGGGATTGTTTTGAAAACTTGAATTTAACCTTACTTTGGGTTTAAATGTTCGGTTCACTGTGAACACCGAATCGAATATTGTTGAAGAAACTCACGCTTTTATAAGATCTTCAACAGGGGAGCTAGTAGGGGGGGCTTAGGTTGTTGTGGGCAGATGAGGGACCTGTAAAACTGATAAAGACTTGTTTGCTGGATATATTTTGAATTTCAGGGGTTTTTCCCCGGTGATTTATGAATTGTTTACGTCCATTAATGATGCGGGGGGGGGGATACATTCTTATCGCTTCTTTAATTTCTTGTTTTATCGACTTTGGACGGGTGTTAGAATTATGGATATGTTTTCGGTAGTAAATAAAACTGATTTTCTTATCTCGCTGGGAATGTACCCAGTAGCAATCAATAATCTTTGTTTACTCTCCTAGATGGATGATTTATGCGTCCGGTCTCAAAGGGGGTATTTCTTGGTAATTTTTTTTAAAAGCATTTTAATTGTCCCCGATAACAACGTATGATTTAACGAGCGATGCTTATCAGTTTTAGTCTAGCATGTGGTCCATATTGACCTTTACTGTTTATCAATTTTTCATTCAAGAATGTTACGTTGTTTTGTATCGTAGAAAGTTTCTCTGTAATTACGTGGCTTAACACCATCTAATTAGATTACTTTCTCTGAGAAGTCTTCATTGGGGTTTAAAGAGGGGTTTCTCAAATATATGGAATCATTTACACCGTATTTGGATATATTTTGGTGTCAATCACAAACAAGTATGATAAAATTGAATATTATATATTTTTCATTCTTTGTTATCTTTGTATGGTTTCTGATTTGGTGATAATTAGAAAGAGTTGTGATTTTGCTTCTGACCTAGGTGAAGCAATAATATATATATATATATATATATATATATATATATATATATATATATTGAATCATTGGAGTTTGGAATTTTTATCATACAGAAAGCCTTTGTGAAGAAGTATTTGACGATTGGTCAAAGATAATTCTTATAGACTTATATCAAATTCTGAATTTATTCTTATTAAAATATAGTCTTGGCTGATCAAGATCAGAAAAACTTATATTTTCTTTATATAGAGCAAAGATCAATTTTTATCTAAATCAAAAATTCAATCTTAATTCTTCAATCTCAGCACAAGCTGATTTGTATGCTCAATTAATTTTAAGCAATAATCTCTTGATGTAACATTTGTAACAACTGTGCGTTGAGGAGTGCATTGAGAAATTCCAAATTTCAAGAAGATGAATTCTCGTATATCAAATTCTGACACAAGCAATATTGTTTTTCATGTTGAAAAGGAAAACATTCTCAATTGAATATTGATAGAAAGATTTTTTCGTGAATTGAAAATCCACGATTAAAATGAAGTTATTTTTTGGAATGTCTAACAGAAAACAACTACTTTCCGGGCTAAAAACCACGCTGGGCATTGAACTACATCGTAGATATTTGAAAAGGCCCTAACTAATAGAAAATTCTGAAATTGAAAATTTGCATTTTCATTCAGATAGTTATTTGATTTTCTATTCCAGTTTTTGATTAAGAATAAAAGATGAATGAGGCAAAGAAGAATGTTTTCCAAAAAGGAGTACTCCCAGAAATCATTCGTAACATTACTGGAGACATCGATTCACTGGTCTTCAATAATTTTTTTGTCGCGAAAATCTATTTCACGCTTCCACGATCATCAGGAAGACAAGAAGAAATGGAAACACATTTTCAAAAGTAAACTCCTTTGCAAAGATGGAAAAAGTTAGAATCATTTCTTTTGGAGAGACACTTTGAAATTAGTATTTTCTGACATTAAAACCTGTCATGTGGTATGATAGATTGATTTGTTGAGAATATAAACAGGATGTTCATAAAATCAGATGTGGAATCATCTGCGACTCAATTTCAATTCAATTTATTCATTTATATCATTTCATTTTTTTTACAATGCAACTATAAATAATGAGTTATAAAATATGATAAAATATAACATCCACACGCCAAGTTCAAAGCTTTATTGTGTTTGATATCCCCCTTGATTTTCTGATTTTCAATCTACTTGTTTACAAATTATAATCATCTTTCTAGACCATTTTTCAGATGATAGAATCTCCCAAATTTTTCCTAAACAGGTAAGGATTATAGATTAGACGTTCATTTACTGTAAGGACTATTGAAAATTGTATTATACATATTCTGATTTCGTCGATAATATCCAAACACGTAGGAATTCAATGTATTTAATTTCTTAACTTGTAGTGAAATTTTTATTAAAACCTGGGTCCATAAAAAATATTTCTTTGGGGGGGATTTTTTCTCATCAAGGGCACCTTTAAGGACAGATTTTCAGTAAATCTGGTGGATCGTGAATATTTATAGAAAAAATTAATTTTTTCTTTGAATACCCAGATCAAGCACTTAAGGAAACGTTTTGATCATGAAAATATTGGATTCTATGAGAGACTGGTTGAGTAACGTCTGTTTTTTTTTTAGCATAATTTTTAGAATAGAGTTTTGAGCAAGCTGAATATTTTTTAGAACATTATTATAGAGCCGCCCCAGATAATGATCAATATTTTACCACAGATTCTACTATGAGTTAATAGTAATAGTAGATTGTTTTTTTTTAAGTATATCTCTTAGAATATAGAATCTGGGTGAAGACTTCTAATTGTTTTATAACGTATTTTTCTTGGGTCATCCCATCGCATGTGCTGATCTATAACAATGCCAAGGTATTTCATTGAGGTGTTTTATCAACTTGTGGACAGGTACATTCATTATATGTTTTTACAGGGAATTTGTGTATTTTCAGTAGCTCATTCCTAGGTTGGTCTATGGCTTGAAGGTAAAGGTATATTTTTTTTTTTATATTCAAGCTCAATAAATTGTGATTTAGCCAGGTCTGGATTTTTTAAGATCCTCTTCTGCTACTTTATACAAATCATCCCAAGTATCTGGAAAACACTATGGCAGTATCATCAGCATATGATATTGGGGCTTCCTTGGATTTGTTTTATTTCAAAATACTGTTAAGGTATATGAGAAATAGTATAGGACCTATTACAGTACCTTGTGAACCCGATGTTTATTTCTAGTGAGTCACCAGATGGTTATCAATTTTACTTGTTGAGTTCTATGGTCCAAGTAATTTCTCATGACCTCAAGGGCTGGACCACGTATACCTACCTCGTATAATTTATCAATCAAGACACCATGCTGACAATGTCAAACGCTTTTGCTAAGTCGAGAAAAACCCATACTTTTTTTGAGCCCTCAAGGTGAGAAATTATCTGTCTACTTATTTCCAGTACTGCATTCTCTGTGCCAATATTTTTCTGGAAACCAAATTGGCTCCGTGATATTATTGAATGTTTATTGAAAAACTCATAAGTCTATCTGTCATGCATCGTTTCAAATAATTTAGCAAAATTGTTAATTACTGAAATCGGTCAGTAGTTTGTTAGTTCTTCATGCTACGATTTATATACAGGGTCACTAAACAATTTTTCCCTGCTGAGGAAGCATACCACTTCTGAATACTAAATTTATGAGATGTACCAGGGTTTTATCAAGATAGTATGATTTTCTTTCATGATTTTTGCTGGAATTCCATCTGACCAGGAGCATTATTTTTCAAGATTGATATTTTTTCAATGAGTTCATTTTCAGTAATTGGAGTTAAAAATATAGAAGATAGAGCTGAAGATTCATTTAAGAATTATCTAGGTAATTCTTCTACTTTTTCAATCTTTCCAGCCATTTCTGTACCAATACTTACAAAATACTTATTGAAAATGTTTGCTTTTTCACTATTATTTGAAACAATTTTTCCATCAGGGGATTTCACAGATATATCTTTCAGATTTTTTCAGTGACAGTATTGTTTGAGGCCTCATTCATCAACTCCCAGGTTTTTTAGTGTTTCCTATACTTTCACTTATTTTTTTTTATAATAATCATTTTAGTAGTTTTATAAGCTTAGTCAATCTATTTCTATATTGTGTGTATTGTAATTTATTTTCTTCAGAATAATTATTCAGTAACTGCTTTTTTAGATAATCTCTATGCTTTATCGATTGTATTAGGCCACAGGTTATCCATGGTTTTATTTTCTTTTGTTCTGAGGTTCTAAGTGTTATTTTGTATGTTGCTTTGTTAATGCAGTTCTGTATTTTTAGATCAAATATATCATATGCTTCCTGTATGTTATTATTGTTTAGAACATCATTCCATGATTCAGTTTGTAAATATAAATTGAGTTTCTGTGAATCGGTTTTCTTTATATAATTTTGCTTGGTATATGTTCTATTATTGCTTATTATTTCGATACCGATAGCTATCGCAAAATGATCGGATAAGTCGCCTTTATTACCATTGGTTTGATTTTAGTAGATTTTTTTCAATGACTTTTTTAAAAATGTGGTCTATTATACTTTCAGAATTTTCGGTTACCTTGTGAATGTATTTATAAAGGAAACAAATCCATACCTCCAAAATTGTTGATGTATGTATTTACGTCATTTGGTAGTATCATGAAGGTTTATATTTATATCACCAAGAAATATTTCAATCTGTTCATTGTTTATATTTGAAAGATCCGTTTTTATGTCTTCAATGAATTGTGATTGGTTAGTTGGAGGGGGTCTGTAGGAGGCAGTGATTCCAATAGTATTATTATTCTTATTCAGGATTATCCTTAATAATTTCGTTTCTGTTAGGTTGAATAATTGTATATTAGCAGGCATATCTTGTTTGACGTAAACAATCAAACCATCACTTTTATTTATGGCCGATTCATTGTGATAGACATTGAAATTTGGAATATTGAAATCTCTCACGTTATCAATGGCCCATGTTCTGAGAGAACTATTACATCAATATATTCAATTTCTGTCTTGCAAGATATATCATCAGTTCATCAAAATGTTTTCGGATACTTATGTTAAAATGTATCACATTTAAGTGTATTCTATCGTTAACTTATCTGAAACATTCACTTATATCTTTACATATTTTAGTCTCAATGTCACCCTCCCTATCCAGAATATCAAGAAACTCTATCATCCTTTAATAATAATGCACATATACAATCAAGTGAGTAATGATAAAGGAAAAACAGCTACGAAGAAGCTGATTAGGTAGTTCAAGTAGGCTGAGTTGCATCAGTCTCCCAGCTATATTCATATATATACTAATCTATAAATTTATATTACAGTATGAAAGTGTTTTACTTCTGTTAATATTATTTCCAGGTGAGATACCGATAAAAGTTTACTTTTCGAAATTCATTGATAATGATTCTACTAGTTTTCCTTAATTATTATAAGTCACTATAGCTGCTGAAGTAACTAGATTTAAAAACTACGTTTTATGCATTTATTCAAAAAAAAAAAACTTAAAGCAAGAAAATTATTAGTAAAAATAATATTATTCATATAAATGTACATAATTAAATAATTATTATAAGTCACTATAGCTGCTGAAGTTCGTCAAACCTCATTTAATTTGGTTGGTCTTCTCTTTATTGATAGTTTGGATTTCATTTCAGCATTTCAATATATTTTTCCTTTTTTCAGTCCATACTGATGTCTTCGATAATTTATTTATAGCCTTTGTCATCAGCTCGAGTCTCCATTGGTTAGATCTTCTTTTTCACACACCAGATCCCTTAGTATTTTTTTTTTTGTAGATGTTTGTTTTGTGTTTGAATTTCTGAGCCTCATAGAATATCCCTCTAGATTTTTTTCCTGCATCAGTCCCAATTTTCTGATTCTTCGACAAACTTCGATATCATCGATAGATATTTTCATGTTCATTTTTGTATTGAATAAGGTCCATAATTTCTTTTTATGTTTTCTCCTATTTTTCCTTATAATTGAAAATTCTAATGTTTAATTTTTTGGTATCCTGCTCCAAACAATCAGCTCTCTTTATTATTTCCTGATTTTCCATTTTCAACTTGATGAGATCTTTGTCTAATTTTTCGATGGCTATTTGATTATTTTTCTTCTCTCCGGTGTAATCCTTAGAAATATTCTTCAGTTTTTGTTCCAATGTTTTGAGTTTCTCATCCACGCTTTTTGTTATAGCTTCGGACACATTGTTCACAAGCGTTTTTATGAATGTCTCGTCTTTCAACACTGAAAGTACAGCCAGATTCACGACGCCTTTTATTTCGTCCTTGATTTCTCGTGTCATTACCATTTTTTTTGTCCACTGTTCTTATTACACTATCTTCCACTTTATACAGAGTAACGTTTTCTAACAGTTTGATTCATATACTTCGTTTATTATATTTATATAGCCGGGAGTACTGAATAGGTGTTTACACTCCGAATGGCATGATACGAATGACTGGAAGATAAACTTTAGTCACTATCTTCCATCGTCAAGATAACCCCTTGTGGGGTATTCATGTTGAATACCCCACAAGAGGTTATCTTGAGGATGGAAGATAGTGACTAAAGTTTATCTTTCAGTCGCAGATGATTCCACATCTAATTTTATGAACATCCTGTTTATATTTTCAACAAATCAATTGTTTTTCATGTTGTATTGCTGACAACTATCATTCCATGGACAAGAAGCTGATGCTTGTATGTTCCACCTGATCGGTCGCCCAGCAGCCATAGGTACCCTCCTGATTGCGAGCCACACGACTACGTGAAGTCTAGCTACGAGCTACACAATCCACAATCAGAGGTACATCGTCGACGATAAAACCGACAGGTTCAGCAATCAACAGCAATATATCTTTTTGGAAACTAAATAAATTTGTCATACAGCAGATATATTTTACATATTTGTTATACAGCTGAAATTTATGTATATTTGTAAATAGACTAATATAAGTTTGGTATGTGTTTTACTGTTGTAGTTACTTACAGAAGGGAACGTTATTTGATTTGCAATTATCATTGAATAGGAAATTTGAATTTTTATCCTAATTCAACAAAAAATACTGGCGTCCTTTCAAATTTACAATTTGTCAAACCATTGCGGTCCAAAGAACTCCACACCGCTCTTCACTGAATAGTTTGGGCATTCTATTACAATAACTTACTTGTATTTACATTACACACATTCGCGTAACAACAATCAATTTCAATATTCCTTGGAGAATTTCTAGATTCTAGATATATGTTGCATATGGAATTTCAGAATAAACCACAATCGACTTCCCACCAATGACTAGCAAAACTACCAATTCGCAAAACCTACTCGCTACTCAAATTCACAACGCAATTGGTGAAATGTCGATTGATTGGTTATTGAAACTTCCTGTTTATGGAAAGGAATACATGTTTAGTAGCCTGCTGTGAACCATTTGTGCCCAATATAATCTCATATAGATGCTTCTTTATTACGAAAAAATATGCACTCACACTTTCCATTTGTAAGCCTATGCCATAACATGTTCACTCTAAGTCATGTGTACTATCCCGACACTAAATTCATTCGAAAAGTACCCACATTTGGAGAGGAGATGGACTAGCTGCAACTTTAGTTTGGTCAGAATGGCTCTGGTTTGGAATGACATATAGCAACCATATCCATTTGTTCAACAAATACTGAATTTTCATTTTGCAATCATTGCATATGTTAACTTTCCATTGAAATCATATCAATTATTGAAAAAATGGCTAATCGTCACCGATTGAATTGTTTTACGTGTGATGTTATATTCAATACACAAAATATGGCGCGACTCGATGGAGAACCAAATGAATTGAAACGAGAAATTGCCATTGAAAGACGCGACCAAAGGGAACTTCCACATGTCGCAGAAATTGATGGAAATAGAATCTGTTTGACATGCAACCAATAAATTATTCAAGAGATTCATCACCTTCAAGAAGATCCAGGATGTTTGAGATTGAATATTAGGAGGGGGTACTCATAGACCTACTAATATTTCAACACAATCCTCAAGGCACACGTGTCTCATTTGCAATGGTGTAGCTGACCTTCAAAGACTCACAATAGAATGCAGAGTCAACGTGTTCATAAATCAGAACATCTTTATACCAGAAAGTACCCGTTCCTGTAGAATTCATCTTGATGATCGTAGGTTTTTGTTTCCCATCCTACAGATAGGCTTAAGGTATATCAATAGACCTTACGCTCTGAAAGGTCAGGAACTTCAATCATTTTTACGTAGACGAGAATAGTTTTTCTGATGAGAATTCAAATCCATTGCTCCGCTCACAAAAGAACAGTTGGTGACTTATATAATCATTGTGTATCTGTACCAGACAAGTAGAGGTAGAGACACATTTCGAAAAAATTCAAAGGTATTCTGCTAACAAAAAACAGTTTCTGATGAATTTTCAACTATCATATTCAATTATTCAAGCTGCCAGGCAACAAGTTTATAGATAACCAAAGTGCGAGAATCTTTGATGACTCGTTTCGTACCCGATAATATAGGATTTACCGCAATAGCAAGAGAACAATTTATAGAACGGCATGTTAGTGTTTTTGCGAATCAATTGCACAATCCACAACCCAATGAACAAAAAGCAATAGTTTATATAGATGGTACTTATTTGTACATCGACAAAAGTTTCAACTTCCGGGTATTACGACAATCATATTATCAACATTTAATCAAACCAGTCCTAATTGTGGGTACTTATGGTTACATTTTGGATATTCAAGGCCCATATTTCGCAGTTTCGGAAAATAATGATGCAGAATGAATTGAGTCTAGATGTCAACCAAATGAGAAGATGGTTTCATCCAGGTGATATTTTTATTGTACATAGGGACTACCGAGATGCTCTTCCTTTTCTTCAGAATATCGGCATTGCACTAAAAAGGAAACAATAATTTATTTAATTGTTTGACCTTGTAACGATATATCTGTTACATTTCTTATTGATATGCTCTATGCTCGAGATTTGTTCACGTCCCTATTGAAAATCTATTACATTACCTATTGAAAATCTTAACGACATCTAACCGTCGGTAATGGAACAATCATTGGAAAAAAGGATATTTAAGACAATGCACGTGACATTCTCGCCCCTTTTCTGATCTTTCGGCAATTAAGATATATTGTTTTCTGAAGCTCGTCGGCCATTAAAGAGTAGAAGATGCCATGTTGAAATAATATATATAATCAGAGCATTTTCCTTTCTCCGCGAATATGATTTCAAATCAGTGAATAGTGTATGATTTCAAGGAAGGTACGTATTGAGAACTTATGTTTGAACCGTAGATATTTCAAATATGTCACATTCAATTTTCAAGAGAACGTTAGATAATTTTTCACAAGGGAACTATCTGAAGTCATCTACGAATTTTGGTTAAGAAAACAGTAATTAGATTTATCTAGGTCAATCTGACTAAAAATAGGAGTGTCGTTCATTATATATTTTTGAAGAATTCTGTGAGGATTATAAATCCCACATGTATATTTTTTTATGAGTTTGTATATATCTTTGGTATGGTTCCATATTTGGTAACAATAATCACCGAGCTGTGATTTTGATGTGGTTGGTATGATCTAATATGTATATTTCATGTAAATTTGGTACTTGGAATTTGGAATTTCTTTGAATTTTCAGAAACCTTTTTGAAGAAGTATTTGACGGCTGGTCAAACATTTATTCTCATATACGTTTCTTGAATATCGCTGAAATTGAAGTCATTTTCGTAAATCCAATTCAACAAACTTGATTGTCTCAAATTCTGATTTTTAATTATTGATAACGAAATATCTTGGCTGTTCAAGATCAGAGAAAAAATCATCTCTTCCATATATAAAACAAAGATCAATTTTTGTTAATTCTTAAGAATTATTAATAATAGTTCTTCAATTTCAGTATTGGATATTATTCATTTGTATATTCAATTAATTTCAAGTAATAATCTCTTGATGAGATTACACTCAACTGTAACAACAATGAGTTGAGGAGTGCATTGAAAAGATTCCAAGTTTCAAGAAATAGAATTTTTGTACATCAAACTCTGACACAAACAATATTGTTTTCATGTTGAATCGCTGAGAATACACTTGATGGACTAGAAGCTGACGCTTGTGTTCACCTGATCGGTCGCCCAGCAGCTATAAGTACCCTCTGATTGCGAGCCAATCCACTTTAGCTAAGTGCTAGACAAGGAGAAATACAATCAAGGTACATCGTCATCGAAAAAACCGACAGTTCAGCAAAACAAAACAATATTAGTTTTCTACATTGGAATAAGAAAATAAATTTTTGGATTCAAATGTTCTGAATTTGGAAGAGATGTGAATTTTTGTAAATAGATTGTTATAATTTGGTATTTGTTTTATTGTTGTAGTTATTTACAGAAGGAAAGTTAATTGATGTGCAATCATTTTCGTATGAGGTTTTGGATTTTTGTCCTAGTTTAAATAAAAATTCTGGCGTCCATTCAAATTTACAATTTCTAAAACTTTGCTTGAAACATAAAAAAATTTGAAATTAGCAAAGCGGTCCAAAGAACTCCACACCGCTCTTCACTGAATAGTCTGGGCATTCTATTTCAACAAATAACAAGAATTAACATTACAACCTAGGTTATCATGTGAGTAGCAGAATCAATAGCTTGTAGCGAATATAAAATAGGTATTCTTGCGCGTCAAGATTTCGAATCTGCTAGCCACGGAATAACCTAGGTTAAATAATTTTTTTTTTCCTTTAAGTGCATTTGTATGAAAACTTGTCGCAGTTGAATTCAGAAGACAATATTTATTGAGTTGTGAAACAGTTACGTACAATTGTTGCTTTTCAGATAATGGTAAAAGGTTATCACAAATTAACAAATACATTTTCATTGTGTCAGCATTTTTTTCTCCAATGTATTATCAATATTGTTAAGTGAAATGTACAGTTACAATCATACACCCAATTTATTTATTCTATTAAGGATGAATATAATTAATACATTAGATTTCAGTCACCACTATTAGCCCATGCCTCATTGTAGATTGTTTTGAGCTGCAGGACCCGCAGGACCCGCAGGACCCGCAGGACCCGCAGGACCCGCAGGACCCGCAGGACCCGCAGGACCCGCAGGACTCGCAGGACCCGCAGGACCCGCAGGACCCGCAGGACCCGCAGGACCCGCAGGAGCCGGAAGGACTTTTGGAGCCACTGGGTTGTGAAGAACTATAGGGTTGTAAATAACACCGCCGTCGATGCTAGGTCCTTCACCGTAATCGCAGTCGTAGAAGAGACACCCGAAGTCATGATCGAACTGAAAAAATAAGATTGGAAGATTATTTCATAAACTAAATAATATAATGATAATAATAATAATCATAATGTATATTTGAGAATCATATATATATATATATATATATATATATATATATATATATATATATTATTGAAGATTTGACCAAAAATGACGGCAACTTTCGATTCTTAAATCCAATGACATTCTAAATCTAACAACACCTCACTTGTCAATATTTGACAAATAACATCATTTTTATTCCAATTTTTATTTTTTGATCTAGAATGCCATGGATCGTGTAAATCGCTTCATTCTTTATCAAGTAACATGGAAAAATACCACTTGGAGGCTTATGACTTCACAGTCGTTTTAAGAATTATTTAAAAGTGGCAAATATGAATTTTTCTAGTTAACTTGATTTTTCCAAATGGATGAATAGATGGCTCGTCGGTTTCTTGATACCACACCCTTTCACTTTATATTCACTATTTTTCTGGATAATTGCAAAAAGCGATCTTTCCTTATAACAAATAATACGTATTCGGTATACTTAGGCACTAAGTTCCATTATTCTAGTTATCCGTGACAAACAATTGAAGCTGTTGCTAGGACTACCTAAACGAATCGGTTAATGAATAAGCTGTAACTTTCAAAAATTCATTTGTTGCGTAGTTTATAATTTGATATGGAAAATTATACTAAAAACCAAAAAATTTACATGTTGCTAATTTACAGAGAAGCGAAAAAGAATGCAACTGATTCAGCTCGAATTTATGTTCAGAGATTCCCTAATGGTCGCCATCCCACTCGGCATTATTTTCCAAAACGGGAAAGGAAAATGCGAAAAGAACCAGAAGAAAATGCCAATAACTTCATCGTCAGTGGAGAAAAAGAAGTAGACGTGTTGGCCTATGTTGAAGTGAATTGTACGGCGTCAATTAGCCAAATTGTTTCTGAGTGGAATATAAGTTATTCGTCCGTTTGGAGAATTCTTCACAAATATAATTACGATCATTCAAGTACCAACTACACCAACATCTTTACGATAACGACTCCAACCGAAGATTAACTTATTGCAACTGGTTTATGACTCAATACAGGGAATATGTACGTTTTCCTTTTAAAATTATGTATTCAGATGAAACTCGATACACCAACTTGGGTCTGTTCAATGGGAATAAAAGGTGCTGGTCCCAAACAAATTAACATCTGATGCAAGAAGGAAATTTTCAAGAGTGATTTGGTCTCAATTGCTGCATGGGTATTATCGGAGGAAAACTTTTGGGGCCAATAATTTTCAACGGACAGATATCTACAGTTCCGTTGAAATCAAATTAATGATTTCATTGAAGATGTTCCACTGGCTAACCAAGTTGATATCTATTTTCAAAAAGATGGAGCGCCACCTCACAATTCTCAAGTCGTAAGAGAACATCTGAATGACACCTTCCCAGAAAAGTGGATTGGCACTTATGGACCTATTCAGTGGCCTGCGAGGTTCGTTCTTAAGTTGTCATATTTTTTCATAATGTATGATTTCTTTTTCATATTCTAGATCACCAGATCTTACTCCGCTAGATTTTTTTCTCTGAGGAACAATTGAAAATCAGGTGTATAACACAGCGTCAACTACTCGTGGAGAACTGGAGTATAAAGTAAGGGTGGCATTCCAGAACATTGTAACGAAGTTACTATTTTCCTGCTATATTTATCAACCAAAAGCTCCCTGTAAGAATTTAAATTCATCTTGACAGTAATAATAGGTCTAGAAACACCATCGGTGTTCGTGATAAATCAGTGGATTACGCCTACCCTAATGAATTGACCGAACTCCTTCCGTAGATAACGCTAATATCGCGGCGCGTGTATATAAAACACGCGCGAGTATGACTTGCGCCGGCTAGCGACTCTCGAGCAAACATTTTCATGGAGCAATCTGGGCTATGTTCAAACGCCGACGAGACTGACGAGAGATTTCAGTCATCCGATAGAAGCCACAGACAGCAGTCCAGTCGAGACAAAAGCATACGCTGCGAGCTGACGTCATCCGACTGACGTCACATCACGTGGATTGCCAACTAGGAGAATTTCACAAGATGTGAGCCGAGCACATTCAGTCACCCGCCAGAAGCCAAAGAAAGAGTTGAGTCGAAACAGAGGTGCACGCTACGAGCTGACGTCATCCGGCCGACGTCACACCACATGGATTGAGAATGTTTACAAGCTGGGTAATTATACTAGGAAAATATAATTTGGATCTCGATCGACAGAGTCCACAAAACGGCGCGCGCATATAAGTCGGTCGAGAGGTATTCGCAAAAGAGGGGGAAGCCGGCTGTAGTTCCGATTTGAAATATATCAAAGATTGAGTAGCTTGCCGAGCCCAGCAGAAGCAGTCACGCGTCCGAATAGTATCCAGAGTGTGAGCCAAAGACCGAAGCAGTCCACGACCGCCCCGAGCCTTGCCGAAGGAGAAAGATCGGAGTTTGGGTAAATATGTTGTATCAGGTTAAAGACATCAGGGAATGTTTGTAAGTACCACAGATGCGATGTGAGCATGATCGAACCATAGCCGTAAGAGGCACATATTCATTTCAATGCCGCGCTGGTAATTTCTGCATACGAGTCCGTACGATAGCCCCCCCCACCGAAAAAGCTCTTTGGTTGCTAAGGTTACCCCACTTGCTTGAAAAACACCCCCCCCCCCGCTTTTTCTGTAACTAGTGCTTGCCGGTCGTTTATTTGTTGTAATAACTTGAGGCTGACAGCAGCCGCCCTGACTGTATTTCCATTGTTATTTAATATACCTGTTTATCCTGTTTTAAGTATTCTTTAATTCACTATCTTGAGTAGAATTTGAACATCCAGTGCGCAGTCGCCACCCAGGTTCGAAACCCAGTGAAAGGCAATTAAAGCCTGCCTTGCTGGCCCTGTTAGAGTGTCACGACTATATTGACCCCTGGAGTGTTTTTCTCCACTGAGACTACCCGGAGCAAAAGTGGCCTTTTCCACTATAAACCAGAAGGTGGCGCCCGAGGTAAGACCGAGAACAGTGATAGGCGCCAAAGTTTGATAGTAGGGTGAGAGACCCCTTCACAACATCACTGCGGAACACCTAATTAATGTGGTGGTGGTCAACAATTGAAGAAGTTTAACTTTGCCGTGATCAAGAAGGAAGTCATTTTGAAAATACAGAACCTTACTGGACTAATTTGCGACTTTTTAATAATTCTTAAAACGACGGTGAAGTCATAAGCCTCAAAATCGTATTTTTTCCATGTTACTTGATCAAGAATGAAGCAATTTACACGATCCATGGCATTCTAGATCGAAAAATAAAAATTGGAATTAAAATCACTTTTTTCGTCAAATATTGACAAGTGAGGTGTTGTTGGATTTAGAATGTCATTCCCGATCGAAAAAAGTAAAAATATAAAGGATTAAAATTTAAAAATCGAAAGTTGGGGTCATTTTCGGTCAAACCGGAAGTACGGCAAAGCAAGTAAATATGTAGATATGTCAAAAAATGTAAATTGAACTGTAATACACAACCCCCAAATTTCGTTTTTCTATCTTCAATAATAAAAAAGTTATAGGGGTGAGCCACCTAAAAGTATGTACCATATGGGAAAAAAGTTCATTATTGGAGTATTGGAAAAAATATTCTGGGGAAAAGTTTGTGCATGTCCGATTACCTAAAAATCGATTTTGACACATGTCACGTGATCACTAGTATGGTGGCAAATTGAAAAAAATTTCTAAGAAAAGGCGAAAAGTGGGGTAAGATGGCAAGATATATATATATATATACAGAGTGTTCCAAATCAAGTCGGCACCATTGCCAACTCCGTTATTATTGATGCTACGATTTCGGTTGAATGGGCAAACTGGTAGCATTTTTAGTGGCCTTCTCGATGCCGAAAACAAAACAGAAATTGACAGTCGCGTTGTCATAATATTTCATAAAATGATATTTTTTTCAATGGAACACCCTATATGTTTTCATGTATTTCGATTCGTAATGACATTCTCAACAACAAAGATCATATCACTTTTCTTCCTAAAGTGGAAAATGAGCGACTTATGTGGAAATATTTATTTCTTTCACTAGTACAAACAATTTCTTTGTTTTGGCGGATAAAATCTCATGATTGTCCAAATACCCATTTTTTGTACTTATACGAATGACAATATTTTGTTACTAATAGCAAAATAAGACAGTAAAAAAAAAAATTGCGCTGGGATGTGAACTCGTGAAACCCGTGATCATCATGTCGCACCACTCAATTGACACCACTAAGCTATTTGGTATTAATGTACAAAACGATAATTTCCATCTTAAAGCCATTCCGCTAGCCGCATTTATTTTGTGAATCAAAATATGTCTGCTGTAATGATAACTTTGGAGCCGTTTTTGTACAGAACAGAAAATACTGGAGGGTCATATGAATGTGGTTGGAAAAAATGTGTTTGATTCGATAAAATATAATTATTATGAGCAATCAAGTTGCCTTGAAACTTTGTTGAAATTCTATTTGTCAAATATTCTCAAGTATGTCCTGACAATGTCATAAATTATTGTAACTGTCAACTACTGTTCAAATATTTTTCGAAATGCCGTTTTCCCATCAAGAAAAATGTGATATGTTAGAATCCTACTTGGTTTGCCAGAAAAATAGCGTAAGAGCACTCCAACACCACAGCAATTCGTTCCCCGATCGTGAATTACCTAATCAGCATTTTTTTGCTGTGCTTCATCGTCGATTCAGGAACAATGAAAGAGTTTTTGAGAAGAGGAGAACTAAAAAACGTTTTGTAATATCTGAAGATACAGAAATTGACGTTTTATCCTACTTTGAGGTATATCCAAATAATTCCATCAGAGATTTATCTAGAGAAATAGCTGTTCCACTGTCTGGTATTCAACGAATTCTGAAGAAACATAAGATTTCTCCTTATAAGTTAAGAACAGTGCAAACACTAGAACCTGATGATCCTGAGAGACGATTGGGGTTTTGTCGGTGGTTTATGAATAAATGCAGACAAGATCCAAACTTCAATAGAAATATTATATGGAGCGATGAGGCTAATTTTTCAAATCGTGGGATGTATAATAGAAAGAATTTTCATTATTGGAGTAGACATAATCCATTTCTAGTCCATCCCCACAATCCGCAAAGACGATTTAGTATTAATGTTTGGTGTGGTCTATTTAGAGGCAGAATTATCGGTCCATTTTTCTACCATGGTTCTTTGAACGGACCCCGTTACAGTAATTCATTAACAAGAATGTTGGAAGAGTTTTTCGATGATCTTGATCTGGAGGCTCGTCAGATGATCTATTTTTAGCAGGATGGAGCACCACCACATAATGTCAGTGGCGTAAAACGACTGCTGCGAGGCTATTTTGGAAACAGATGGATTGCTACAAATGGTCCTGTTAAGTGGCCTCCTCGTTCACCAGACATGAGACCTCTAGATTTTTATTTTTGGGGATTTCTGAAAAATGAGGTGTACAAAATAATACATAATAATGTAGATGAAATGAAAAATTATATTGAAACTATAATTAATAGAATTGATGGCCGAACTGTGTTGAATGCCACAAGTAGTGTCAATAGAAGGGCGCAAATATGTGTTCAACAGGAAGGCGGTGTTTTTGAACATTCACTAGATATTTTATAACGCTCTATCAAAACCCGTTTGTTATAAATGTTTCCTATTAATATTTTATAGCGCTTTATCAAACCCGTATGTTATAAATGTTTCCTATTAATACAACTGTCTTATTTTCACCTTTACGAAAAAAAGTCAAATGTGCTTTGTTGTTGAGAATGTTATTACGAATCCAAATGCATGGAAAAATATAGGGTGTTCCATTGAAAAAAATATTATTTTATGAAATATTATGACAACGCGACTGTCAATTTTTTTTTTCGTTTTCGGCATCGAGAAGGCCACTAAAAATGCTACCAGTTTGCCCATTTAGTCGAAATCGTAGCATCAATAATAACGGAGTTGGCAATGGTGCCGACTAAATTTGGAACACCCTGTATATATAAAAGTTATTTGAAAAAGTTACTAAGAATTCTATTTTATGCACATTTACAAAGTTTCAAGAGATTATTCAAAAAAACTGGAAATAGCAATTTTTTGAATATTTTCCCATCTATTTAAAAATATCAATTTTTTCTTATGAATAGCTTGACTTTACTGAAACATTTGCATTCCAATGATAATTGTGAAAATATTCAGAATGGAATAGTGAGTCAAATTTAAGAGACTTATAATTCACATGTTTATGTGCGAAGTGAAACGCTCATCCACGATTATCATCGGAACTTGATTATAATCTGGAAAACACCATGTTTTTGGAGTGTCATGTCATCACAATTGTCGTGGAATTCTGATATAACTGTTAGATACGAACCGATATAACAACAAGGGTTCTAACAAAATCCAATTTTTTAAATATAGTGCCCTCTGGTGAGGAGAAAATGAGAAAGTTCTGTCATCATCATTGAAATGCAAATGTTTCAGTATAGTCAAGCTATTCATATGAAAAAAAAATTATGTTTTTAAACAGATGGGAAAATATTCAAAAAAAATAGCTATTTCCAATGTGTATTTCTTGAAACTCCGTTTATGCGCATAAAATTGAATTCTTAGTAACTTTTCGAATAAATTTTTTGATATCTTGCCATCTTACCCCACTTTTCGCCTTTTCATAGCATTTTTTCAATTTGCCGCCATGCTAGCGATCACGAGACATGTGTCAAAATCGATTTTAGGTAATCGGACGTGCACAAACTTTTCCCAGAATATTTTTTCCAATAATCCAATAATAAACTGTTTTCCCGTATGGTACATACTTTTTGGCGGACACTGTATATCTCAGACATCCTGCAATGTGTACATTTACCATACAATCAGTTCAACATTCTACCTTATTCAAATGTTGAGTTGAATGTTTATTGCATTCAGCATTTACTGAAATTTTCCTCTGAGCAGGTCACCTGAAATTAGGCGGGAGGCGCTACCCAAAATTTTGTCGAATTTTACAAAGAACGGAACATGTTTTCAAATTGTTTTTCAGATCATTAACCACTGTCATTTGTTATGAAATGGCATTATACACTCGTCATCCACGGATGTGCAAGAGGTTAGATTACACCCTGTATATACAGGGTGTCCCAAACTCGATGGCCTATTAGACATTTCTGGAAAACAGAACATAGGATTATTTTGAAAATTTGGTTTTTCAGGTAATTAGTTCTGTTCTATCGATCTAAAATATTTTCAGCGCTGCGACGTTGCCGCTTATATTGAAAAGTTGCAACAGCTTTGATATTTTAAATAGGACACCCTATATATTATTTCATTTCTCGCTTTGCTATTGCTTTTCGATCATTTTTGTATGATACTTCCCTATACCTATCTCCAGTGGTTTTCGAGAAATTCATTGATTTCCTTATTTTTTGTGCGAAACATAGCTTTAATCAAATGTTTATTACTGCGGTATTTGGATTCGAAGACAGCTGAAATTTTGGATGTAGTTTGACGATGTCCTGTGTATTAGTTGTGTCTAAGGAAATTATTTCTCCATTATACAGGGTCCTTCAAAATTTGTGATTTTACCGATACATACAAAAGTGGTGAAAAGTGCATTTTTTCAAATGGAACATCGTGTATATTATCGAAAATCCTGAAAGACAATTGAAGTTCCTTTCAAATGATGTTTCATGTTCCTATACCTAAATAGTCAAGTTTCCGAAATAAAAGCAAGCTTCTATAAAAATTGGATTATTTTGCCATATTTTGTATTAGGTAGCTATGAAATGTCATTAAATAATAAAACGTTTGCGCGTTCATCAACGTAAATTTGATCAGAAAAGAATCAAAATGGAAATTGTTTATTCTTCATGGTCAATGTGATCAAATTATAGCAAGAATATGCAAAATGTTCTGTAGTATATCGAAGTGTGTGACTGTTAAGATGACGAACTGATTGTACAAAGAATGATTAAT
Organism: Gonioctena quinquepunctata; assembly: GCA_018342105.1. Lineage (NCBI taxonomy): Eukaryota > Metazoa > Arthropoda > Insecta > Coleoptera > Chrysomelidae > Gonioctena > Gonioctena quinquepunctata. The sequence goes on along the minus strand of JAFIRS010006113.1, from coordinate 23,100 downwards.
ATACAGGGTATTATAAACTTGATGGCCTATTAGACGTTTTTAGCGATCTGGGACATAAATACTTGAAATCTTGTATTCCACGATAAGTGATTGCGATCTACCTCTTGAAAATATTTTCACGGTTGCAGTGTTGCCACATCTACGTGTAACTAATATCGACTTTCTAATTTCAAATGGGGAACACCCAGTATTTTATTCCGTATTTGAATTCTACTGATAAATACAAATAACTTTTACTGAACATGTCGTCTCTCGTCTCTACCTTTTATCGAATATTAATTATTTTGTAATTGTTTTGCTACCAAGATGGGACCAACTTCAATTCAAATATATTTTTTTTAATTGAGTTTTTTTGCGTTTGTAACCTTCCACAACCTAAAAAATGATAAAATTAATATAGAAAATCTATACAAGTTTGCCCTTCTACACTTGAATAGATTTTCTATATTAATTCTATTATTTTTTAGGTTCTGGAAGGTTACAAACCCAAAAAAACTCAAGTGAAAAATTGATTTTCCTCTACAAAAAATGACGCTTAAGCAAAATCAAATACCTCCTTATCTGTTGCCCACACAGGACTCAAATTCAACTTTCAGCCAGAAAATATTGATTAATTTCAGTATTATCGAATGATTTGACCATATTTCATACAGGGTGTCTGAAAAACACGTTCTTGTAGGCGATAAGGAAAAACGGCCATAAGTCATTTATTTACCTGTGCCTGTTGAGAAATCATGATTCACCTTAAGTAGAACTCAATTTTATTTCAATCAAAAAACAAATGAAGGTCATATTAACCGCTAATTCATGTGTTCGAAGTGCTGACCATTTACACGCAAACATTCGTGGATCGAAGTCATTGGTTGGTTGGTTGTTGCTCTTTGAACCTCTTCTGGCCGAATTTCCTCGAAAGCACGTATTATCCTCTGTTCCAATTCGTCCCTTGAATTCACAGGTGTTTCATATACAATCTGTTTGATTTTTCCCCAGAGGTAAAAATCTAGAGGAGTTAGATCTGGGGATCGCGGTAGCCAAGGCTGTAGACCCAAGCGTCTTATCCACCGATCTTCAAAGGTTGTAGTCAGTTCTCTGCTGACTTCTTGTGTACAGTGAGGATGGGCACCGTCCAACTGATACCAACAACTCCGATATACATGAAGCGGCAAATTGTCCAAAAAGTCGCTAACTGTTGTTCTCAAAATATTCAAATATTTTCCAGAATTCAAGTTTTCATCATAAATACAATATGATAATTTATCATTCATTAGTAAACAAAACACATTTAAACTGAATTTTTCTTGAAATCCCCTTTCTTTTATAAAATGGGGATTTTCTGCAGCCCAGAAATGATTGTTTTTGCTATTGAATATTCCCTCTCTCGAAAATATAGATTCATCTGTCCATATAATTTTCTGAAGGAAATTTGGATCTTCATAAGTCCAGGTTAAAATCCATTCACAGAAATCAACACGTTTTGGAGGATCACCTCTATGTAGGGCATGAACTTTGATGAATTTATAATAATGTATTTTATGTTTTTTTTAAATTCTCCATAATGAAGTGCGGGTCATACCTAAATCCACAGCGGCTCTTCTTAATGATACATGAGGGTAGGCGTGGAAATACCCCAAGACGTTAATTTCATTTACTTCGTCTCTAGTTATCAGCTTGATTTGATTTCTTGGTGCTTCCACATTCCCAAACACAGCATAATTCCTTTCAATTCTTCTGATTTTTTTTCTATTCATATGCGGTAAATTTGGATAAAGTTCATTGAATTTTCTGCATGTTCTCGAAACAATTCTTTGGCACTCACCGTGAATATAAAACAAATCTAAAATATCTGCATTTGAATATGAATTATAATCCATTTTTAATACTTTCTTCTGACAGAAACACTATGAAAATCACTGCTTGTCAAACTTGAAGTTGGTTTTGCTCTTTCCTGGTCACGGCACACTACAGATCATTTCAATTGGGAAATATGACCTATTTTGATTCGTTATACTGGAAATTGAAAATGATAGTCACACACTTCAATATACTACAGAACATTTTGCATGTTCTTGCTATAATTTGATCACATTGACCATGAAGATTAAACAATTTCCATGTTGATTCTTTTCTAATCAAATTTACGTTAATGAACGCGCAAACGTTTTATTATTGATGACATTTCATAGCTACCTAATACAGAATATGGCAAAATAATCCAATTTTTATAGAAACTTGCTTTTATTTCGGAAACTTGACTATTTAGGTATAGAAACATGAAACATCATTCGGAAGGAACTTCAATTGTCTTTCAGGATTTTCGATAATATACAGGATGTTCCATTTGAAAAAATGCACTCTTCACCACTTTTGTATGTATCGGTAAAATCACAAATTTTGAAGGACCCTGTATAATGGAGGAAAAATTTCCTTAGACACAACTAATACACAGGACATTGTCAAACTACATCCAGAATTTCAGCTGTCTTCGAATCCAAATACCGCAGTAATAAACATTTGATTAAAGCTATGTTTCGCACAAAAAATAAGGAAATCAATGAATTTCTCGAAAACCACTGGAGATAGGTATAGGGAAGTATCATACAAAAATGATCGAAAAGCGATAGCAAAGCGAGAAATGCAATGATATATAGGGTGTCCCATTTAAAATATCAAAGTTGTTGCAACTTTTCAATATAAGCAGCAACGTCGCAGCGCTGAAAATATTTTAGATCGATAGAACAGAACTAATTACCTAAGAAACCAAATATTCAAAATAATCCTATTTCCCGTTTTCCAGAAATTTCTAATAGGCCATCGAGTTTGGGACACCCTGTATATATATATATATATATAATTATATACTAGCTGACACGACAGACGTTGTCCTGTCCAAATGCTTTTGACTCCTTCCGCTTCCTGTTGTCCCGTTATATCGTTTTCCCGTTGTCTCGTTTTCCTGTTATCCCGTTTTTTCTTTATCCCGTTATCCCCTTATCCTGTCATCCCATTTTCCCGTTCTTTCGTTATCCTGTTATCCCGTTTTACTGTTATCCGTTTTTGTTTATACCGTTATCCCGTTTTCCCGTTATCCCCTCATACTGTCATCCCGTTATCCCGTTTTCCCGTTTTTTCGTTAACCGGTTATCCCATTTTCCTGTTATCCCGTTTTTTCTTTATCCCGTTTTCCCGTTATCCCCTTATCCTGTCATCCCGTTTTCCCATGTTTCCGTTATCCTGTTATTCCCGTTATTCCCGTTATCCCGTTTTCTCTTTATTTTCCCGTTATCTCCTCATCCTGTCCTCCCGTTTTCCCCTTTTTTCGTTATCCCGTTATTTGACGTTTCATGTCACGTCACACGGAAACGCGGAGCGAACGGGATAAAAAGTATCCTATGTCCGTCTCCTGGTTCTAAGCTACCTCCCCACAAATTTTCAGCCAAATCGGTTCAGCCGTTCTTGAGTTATAAAGAGTGTAACTAGTTACTAATGATTTCTACTATATAAATTTAATTTATACTTCAGTCTAAATAACACATACTAACATAAACACGTAGAACGCTCGGAACTGGAGCAAGATATAGATATACTGACTATATCACATCCCACTACACAGGCATACAAATGGACAATGCTTAGTAGACGATAGTGGGGACGCTACGAAGTATCGCACAAAGAGGAGACCGAGAACGTGTATCGAGTTTGAAATTACAACGATTCTAAAGAAGTTCCACTTCAATAAACAAATAATTTGCAATAAAATAATATTGCGGCTATAAATTGAGATGTGAGCTATCCTATCTTTCAAGTTAGATCAAACTGCACACGGTGTGCAAATTTGATTGAAATCGGTTGAATAGTTTAGGACAAACAACGTGACGCGGAGAAACAACGCGTAATTTATATATATATTTATTTACAATATATATATATATATATATATAATATATATATATATATATATATATTGTAAATATTATTGCAATAGTCGAATGAAGTTCATGGAATATTACGACTAAATTCTGTTTTGATCATTGAACAGGTCTGTTTATGATATGGTGATGTAGTTTCAATACTCGTAGATATTATAAACCCCAGTTCCATTGCTTTTTTTATTGAAGATTATTGAAGATATGGTGAAAAATATCGATAAATGGTGGAAGAATTTGACATCACATCGATTGAAAACATAAGTGTTTATTTATAAAACAGCAAAACTGGACATCAGGTATATTTTCTGGGTTCCATAAAATTTTGCTTCAATGAAAAAAATGGAGCTTTTCAAATGACAAACAACAAATTTGTATAGGAATTGTCAAGAAAACACTTAATGCTAGGAGGACAATGACAAATATATAAGACACAATGTAAAATAAAATAAATAATAGTTTAAAAAAACTAAAAAACACGCTTTTATAGAAAACCAGACTAAAAAAATAAAAAATAAGAAAAAAATTTATTTTATTCAAAAAAAAGCGTGGGGTGCATGGTATCGCCTCGGCCAAAAATAACCTGTGATCTGAGACATTTCTTACTTTACTGCCCTAGGTGTGTAATGTACTATATAATTATTGATACAAATTTTACGATACATTGATGCACTATTTTAACGTAAACTGTCCGATCAAAAACGAAAAAGTTCGAAACAAAACTAACAAACTATGGGTCACTAACGAGGTGAAAGAATCATCAGAAAACCTAAAAAAATTATATGTGTTAAAAAAATCCTACCACCAGTCAGAAAATCTTTATAGAGAAGCTAGAATACAACATAGAGCACTTGTTAAAAGTACAAAAAGTCAATTTTATTTCAATAAAATAAATAACTCCACAAACAAAAATAAAACAACATGGCAAGTTATAAATGAACTAAATGGTAAAACAAAAACTATGACACACCTGAAAATAAAAGACGGCAATGAAATACTAGATGAACCCTCAAAAAAAGCAAAAAAAGTTCAATGACTTTTTATAAAATCCCAAAGACACCATAAACAACATATATAATCCAGATATTGTTATTCAATACCCTAATAATTACTTTCAAACTAATAGCATGTTTATTGCCCATGTAACGGAAAATGATGTTCTTGAAATCATTAAAAACAAAATAAAAAATAAACCATCCTATGGCTTTGATGGAATCTCTGGAACTGTCATCAAAAAGATAGGACCCCACATACTTGCACCTTTAATGCATATTATAAATTCATCTTTTACAGAAGGGAAATTTCCCTCTAAGTTGAAAACCTCCATAATTACTCCTATTTTGAAGAAAGGATGCTCAGAAAACATCGAAAACTATAGACCACTATCAGTACCCTCGGTTTTATCAAAAATTATTGAATATGCCATGATTGATCAGCTTACGAACTTTTAAACAAGTACCAAATAATTAGTGATAATCAACATGGCTTTCGCACGAAACACTCTACAATGTCCGCAATAACATCGTTCTATGAAGAAATTATTGAAGCCATTGAAAACGGTGAGAGCCGTCGGGAATCTTTTTTGACTTCAGTCGTGCTTTTGACTGCGTTCACCATGGCACACTACTAAATATGTTATACAGATACGGAATCAGAGGTAATATTTATGACTGGTTTAACTCGTACTTAAAAGATAGAGGTCAACGAGTAAAATATCCGAATCTGGAAAATCTGTTTTCATCAATGGACATTAATGCACTAGGGGTTCCACAAGGATCTATATTGGGCCATGTACTGTTTATCTTATATATAAATGACTTGCCCTTGATTTTATCAGATACTTTTACCACTTTATATGCAGATGACTCCACTTTACTAATTAAAGATAAAATTTTGACTCATTACAAACAAAATTACGAGCTCAGTCAACAAATTATCTGCTTGGTCCTCTGACAGATCGTTGTTACATAACTCTGGTAAAACCAACTATACAACATTTCATACTCATCAAAACTCAAACATACCGACACTAAACGTCAAATTAAATAATACTACCATTGATTTAATAACAGATGTCAAATTTCTAGGAGTATTCTTTGATTCCACCCTGTCTTTTAGAACTCACTGTAATAAACTATGTAAAGTTCTGAATTCTAAATGTTATCAATTGAGAAACCTAAAAAGTGCATTAAGTTTGGACCATCTCCCAAAATTCTACCACGCTGAAATTCACTCCAGAATTTCTTATGGAATTATTCTATGGGGAAACACTCCAGCTGCACATAGTGTCTTCCTATGTCAAAAGCGTATCTTAAGATGTCTCGTAGGCTGTCCACCTGACCACTCATGTCGAAACATTTTTAAAGAACATAAAATATTAACAGTCAGTAGCATATTAATTCTTGAACTGTTGACATATGTACATTGTAATCAAAATACCTACAAAAGGAACTGTGACAAGCATACTCACGATACTAGGAAAAAAGAGAACTTTCAGGTACCTTTCAGGCACCTGGAACTATCCAAAAAATCACCGAATACTTTTGGTTTGTACTTGTACAATTTACTTCCACAGAAGTTGAAGAGTTTATCAACACATATTTTTAAACGAAAACTAAAAAATGTTCTTGTTGATCTATGTCCTTATACAACACAAGAATTCAGTAGCAATTTAGCTTTAATTTAGTTATACAACATTTAACAGATTATCATATAGAGTTTTATTTGCATGTTTGTATGTTTCTATGACTTATAATATTTGTGTTAGACCTTTTTTACTGCTTTTATTGACTTTTTACTGTTTTTATTGACTTGTCCTATATCACATGTGATCTTACAGGATGAATAAACTATTGTATTGTATTGTATTGTATTGTATACCATGCACCCCACGCTTTTTTTAAATAAAATAAATTTTTTTCTTATTTTCTATTTTTTCAGTCTGGTTTTCTATAAAAGCGTATTTTTTAGTTTTTTTAAACTATTATTTATTTCCTACTTTTTAGTGTGGTTCATTTATAAAAGCGTGTTTTTTTAGTTTTCTTTAAACTATTATTTTTATAATTCTTTTGCAAATTAAAAAATGGAATAATTTTATCAAATCAGGCAATCATAATCTCCGACCCCAAAAATCCCCACATACCAATTTTGAATAGAATCAGACCATAATCACATAACTCGGCCGTCATTTTGAAGTCGTCATCTTGAATTTTCCAATTTTAATCAGGCAATCATAATCTCCGACCCCAAAAATCCCCACATACCAATGTTGAATAGAATCAGACCATAATCACAAAAGTCGACCGCCATTTTGAAGCCGCCATCTTGAATTTCTCAATTTTCACAAGAGAATCATGATATTTGACCCCAAAAACCCCCACATACCAATTTTGAATAGAATCAGACCATAATCACAAAACTCGTCCACCATTTTGGAGCCGCCATCTCGAATTTTCCAATTTTGACAACAGAATCATAATCTCCGACCACAAAAACCCTCGGATACCAATTTTGAAGCAAATCGGACCATAATCACAAAACTCGTACGCCATATTGGAGCCGCCATTTTGTTTTTTCCTCAGACAAAAATTTATTAATGCATTGTCACCGGAATTATGTACACCTGCTGAATTTAAAATAATTCGGACATCTGGAAGTGGGTCAAAATCGCGCCCAAAGGAGTCGGTTACAAATAAACAAACAAACAAACAAACATACAAGTGAAGCTAATATAAAGCGTGTAATAAAATATACCAAAGAGATACAAGAAATAAAATACAGTTCATTCTGTGAATTCATAGTGGCTCAGATCAGACTTCAGATTTCTGGGACCATGAAATTTGGAGCATTTTGACTGATTTTATACTTAGCCATTTTAGTGTGCATAAAATACTTTCGTCGAGAATTAATTTTATGGATATCACTGTCGAGTGTAAAGTCGTTTCTGTTGATAAAGATGTATATTGACAATTCATAAATGAATTGGCTGATAAGAGTTGAAATTTTATGATTGTGAAAAAGTGTTCTGCGAGAGCTGCGTTTTGGGGTTTTGAATATGCATCTTAAAATGGCTTTTTGTTTGATGAAAACATTGTTGCTCAGTGATGAGTTGCCCCACAAACAAACACCGTAGCGTAATCTAGCTTCAACTTGGGCATAATATATGCGTGTCAGTTGATTTGAATCTAAAACAGTATTTAGGTTTTTGAACACACAGGGTGATTCAAAAGTACTTTGACAAACTTCTGGAGGTGATTTCTCACGATATTCTAATATGATTTATCCAAATAAATATATGTCTGTAAACGCTTCGTTTCCAAGATGCAGGGTGTTAAAGTTTTATTTTTATTTTCGTTTTTTTCAAATAACTTTTTAAATACTGTCCTCAATCAAACGAAAATTGGTACTGAGAGGTGAATTCGAACCTGATATTATTATTGCTCTTATTCGTAGAGGGCGCCACCTACACGTCTTTTTCTTTTTTGAAGATTCATAACTTTTTTAGCGTACGTCTAGCATATTTTTCAGTCAAAAAATCTATTCCTCTATCATATCTACGTTAAAAAAGCTACCCCTGTTACAAGTCGCTATAAGCAACCGTTTTCTAGATATTTGGACTTGAAAATTTCGAGTTATTATTACCATTATTTTGTATTTTTCACAAGAATGCTTAGAAAATGAATTGGAAGTTTGAGTAAGTAGTTTTGGTTTTTTGTAGGGGGCGCCGCCTAATCTATTTATTTTTACTCGTTGGAAATAGTTATTTTTGTATCAATGGTGCAAAATCTGTATTTGTTTTAATAAAATCAAGGAATATCAACATTTTATTTCAAGAAATTTTGAATATGTAGAATAAAATAAAACTAAATTGTATTCAAATAAATTGTTCAAAGTGTCCACCTTCAGCAAAGATACAGGCATTCAGTCCTCTAGTCATTGAATCTCGTACCCGCTCAAAAATTAATGGTGTGTTTCTTATTGTTTCACAGGCGTCTACTATTCGGTTTCTTAGATCTTCCCCGTTCGCTACTAGAGTTCTATGGACTAGTGAATTTAAATGTCCCCAAAAATTAAAATCAAGCGGGTTTAGATCTGGGGACCTTGGTGCCCACGCCTGGATAGACAATGTTGAGGAATTCCCTGGCTACAACACTAAAATGGGCCGATGCCCCACCATGCATTAACTAGATGCGGATACGAATTTCTAATGGTACATTCTGAAATCGTCCCAGCAATTTATTTTCTCAAAAGTTTCTGTAAGTTGCGCCATTCAGTCGGAACGGAAGAAAGAAAGGACCTATCAAGTAATTATCAATTATTGCAGCCCATACATTTACAGAAAATTGATACTGATAATGTCTTTCACTAACCGCCTGCGAATTCTCCAGAGCCCAACCATGGTTGTTATGAAAGTTTGTGATAGTATTTCGGGAGAAGTTTGCCTTGTCCGTGAAGAGTACATATCTTGAAAATTGAGGATTTCCAGCCAATTGTCTCAAAAACCACTGACACATAGTAATGCGTTGGGGAAAGTCTCGTGGCAGAAGAGCTTGTACCCTTTGAATATGGTATGGATAAAATTGTTGATCGTGGATAATTCTCCAAACTGTGGACTGAGTAGAATTGAGAGCTTCAGCAATTATTCTTGTACTTGTTTCTGGATTCTCCTCGAGAGCGTACAAAACAGCTTCCTACAATTATGGGGTTCGCACTGTTCGTGGTCTTCCAATAATATCAGCTGCCCTCTTGAAACTTTCTGTTTCTGCCAAACGACGGTGGAGACTGGTAAATGTTGGAGCTGAAGACAGGACTCGATTAGAAAATCGCTCCTGGTAAATACGTCTTGCTTCGCGCGCATTGCCATCCGCATGGCCATAAACGAAATGCATATCAGCTAAATGAGCATTATTGTTTAAATAATTCATTTTATGCACGACCGGGCGTAAAGTAGCACTTTAGTGCCCGGATTTGCGGGCGTAAATTAGCACTTTAGCGCCCGCGGACTACTTTATCGCCCGGCGGGCGATGAAATCGTTGAAAAGGCGCTGAAGTGAATTTCAATCTCATATCGATAGATATCTATATTCCGATGGATCGTATAATCAAACCCAAAACATTATTAACAATAATATAACGAAAACAATGAACATAAATTAATTCAAAAAATGAATTATAACTTAATATTGACAATACAATTAGAACAGTTATTTATGGAAATATTTGGATTTGTTGTTATCTGTTGTTGCAGATAGTTACTGATTTCAACTGATTCCTCATTACTAGAAGTCTGAAGAGAATGCATGTTATTATCTGGTGTTTCAGATTAGTGAGCAATATTTTCAGATTGTCTGCAATGGTTAGTAGAAGGCTCATCATTTTCTACATTTTTCTTAGCAATCTTCAGCTTATTTGCAACTGAATTTTCAATATAACCTTCCGCAACAGTCGTCGATTTCCACCCAGCATGTCTTTTAATGTTGATTATATCCTCGCCTGCATCTGCTAACATAGTTGCTGAGGAACGTCTGAAGCAGTGACCAGTATATTCTTTTGCATTAGAAATACCTAAGTAAGTGGCTATTCTGAATGGTATTTGACCGAATGTATTTTTTCCGATAACCTGTCTCGTACATTGCGAAGCAGTGACCAGTATATTCTTTTGCATTAGAAATACCTAAGTAAGTGGCTATTCTGAGACATTTGCCATTTTATAATATAAAAAAAACCGCTTTTGATCATTCTGATCTCGCAAGGAAGAATATGTTCTGTAAATATCCAAATAAATTGGCGATTTCTGTTCTTTATCGATTACAGTAAATACTCAATCTATCTTCGTTTTGGTTTCTCGTATAGTTATGAGTAAGAATGTCTCGAAATCTTGAATGTCGTCCACTGTGATATTTGCCAATTCTTCGCGGCGACATGCTCCACAAATACCAAAAATCAGTGCTACCTACAATAAATTCTCAGATTAACATACTGAACATTGAGAAAACATGAAATTAGAACTTACTTTCATCATAAGATACAAATCGTCAAAAATAACTCGATTTCTTCTCTGCTTAGAATCTTCGATTTCTTTGGTTTATAACCATCAAATTTTCGTTTCAAAAAAGCTATCAATCTTGCGTATCTACTGATGACTATATTATCATGTACATTTAAAGTAGCTTTCAGCATGGAATAATATGACCACATGGTAGAGGGCTTATTATTTAGATTTTTCCAGGAAATAGGCAAGAAGTACAGTCCAAATATCTAGAAAACGGTTGCTTATCGCAACTTGTGACAACAAGGGTATCTTTTTTACGTAGATATGATAGAGGAATTGATTTTTTTACTGAAAAATGTGCCAGATGTACGCTCAAAAAAGTTATGAATCTTCAAAAAAGAGAAAGACGTGTAGGTGGCGCCCCCTACGAGTAAGAGAAATAATAACATCAGGTTCGAATTCGACACCTCAAAAAACCTCTCAATACCAATTTTCGTTTAATTAAGGTAAGTATTTCGAAAGTTATTCAATAAAAACGAAAATAAAAATTAAACTTTAACACCCCGTATCTTGGAAACGTTTCCGGACTAATATTTATTTGGACAATTCATATTAGAATATTGTCAGGAATCACCTCCTGAAGTTTGTCACCCTGTATAAATTATTGAGCTCAGCTTAGAAACTAACTGTTCACAATGTGTTCCAGCTCAAATACTTGTCCAAATAGATTCCGAGAAATTTCACTTCGCTGCAGGTGTTTACAAAGCTACAATGGAGTGCATCAACTTTATTTTGATAATTGTGGAAGCGAATCACCTGCATTTTCCCGGCATTGAAAAATAGATCCTGTGTATTGAAATATCTGGCGGCTGAAAATAAGATTTCTTCACATTTGCGAGATAATGAATGTGCTCGAGCTCGAAGAGCTTGAGCACAAAATATATGACCGCAGACCATGAAACAATCAAAATTTGTCACATCCCTTGTTAAATAAACTCCACAGAGATTTCATGCTTGCCTCACGTTCCTTGAATTGCAAAGATTACAGAAAGCAATGAGTTATCGGCGTTACCAGTCGGCAAAATAGATATGAAGGTATTATTTATCTCTTCATTAGTGTTAACGGTTCTGGAAGTGATATACATTGTAATTTTTGTTGCAAGGCGCAGTATGTCCAATAAATTCTGACACTTTCTAAGTGGGATTCGACCAGATGGTTTCATTAAATTACAATCAAATCGCGAACGACACATAAATTCTGTGGGCGGAATCGAAAAATGTTTGGTTCTTGACTCCAGTGGTGTTTGAATTTTTACAACCAAAAGTGGGTCCGCAAGTTTTTTCCTAATGATAAGGGATTAAATCCACATCGAATGTTAATTGTCTAGGTTACGCTATGCAGACTTGACAGGATGAAACCATTATCGTACCTACAGTAAGCAATACCACAGTTCCATAACATTTTGTTATAGGTAGTTGTCGGGCTACGAACACTATCAAAATCAGTCTCGATTGTAGAACGATGCAATACATGTTCAAGCACCGAATTAGATGGATATTTTTTAAGGGAACTGTACGCTGAGAAACGCAATTAGCATGCGTGATACAGCAAATAAGCCATGACTGGACTGTTGGCAACGTCGCAATCAACGATCGCTCGCATTTAGTTGTTCAAGATACTCTTATGAGCAAGCAGTCAAAGCTATGGATCGATTTCGCGCAAAAGTGGTAGGTTTGCTAAAGCAAAAGTTGAAAAAAGGAAACATGAATTGTCTGAATTGTGTAATCAGATCGAATCAATATCAATAAATTATTCCATTGTTCATTTTGATTTAGAAACATCTGGATTATGCATGACTGATGACATTTAACAAATCACCGCCAAATGTGAAAATAGAGAATTTAATATACAGAGATTGGCCCATTAGTGTGAGGAAGTACAGTATCTCGCCTATAATGAGGAGTATGATAAAATGTTTCAGATAAAGTTGAATGGTTTACTTTGTTGCGCATTTCAAAATATTGTGGAATATACAGAGTGTTCCTTCGAAGCGGGGCAATACAAATCATTATTTTTTAAATGGATCCCCTGTAAATTTTTCGCCGTTGAACTGAGCTAACTGTTTTACATAAGGAAATATTTTCGTTTCTCGAAAATTTTGTGGCGTTGTCAAGTTATTGCTGAAAGTTAGAGAATCTTCGGAAAAACAGACGACCACAAATACCATCATAACAAATTTATGGATGAAATTTAAGCAGAAATATTTGGGACATGCAACACCAAGAGTAAGATGAAATGTCGGTATGGACTGAAAATTACATTTCTCAAACAGGACATTTTATACAGAGGCATTAACTTGACAAACTTCGAATATCAAATACTTGATTTTTAAATGAAACATACGTATGTTATGTCACCATTTTGAAGAACTACTTCATTCCTACAATTTTTGTTAATATGACTTAGCCCTAAAATTGATCAGATTTTGTGAAATTTGCAATTTCATTTTATTTCGACTAAAACTGCGTGTTTATCACTTTAATATTTACAAAATTCAAGAACTAACAGTTTTCCATGGTTATGCTCCGTACAAAACGCTCACTTAACCACAGATAATATCTACAGTGCTAAAATAATACTAACCGGTTGCTTGTAAACTGGTTCATGGTGCCAAATAAATGCGTCATGCACTTCTCAGTAAGGCAAATGGTGGTTCTCAGTTACGCCATGCGCAATGAAACTGTTATGAAAGTGGGCTATGAATTTGACATTCAATGATCGATAAGTTTTGGCATAAAACAAAAATTACTGTGGTACAATTTTGAATCTATCGCTTTATAATAAGAAGCATTTGAAATGAATTTCTCCACCGAAGAATTGACCAATATGATTTTTGTACTGGGGGCAAGTGATAAAAACTGTTTATTAGCGACCAGAATTTATAATGAACGATATCCAGACAGGCGACAACCCAGAAAAGAAGCGTTTGAAAAGTTGCTTTTTCGATTTACTCGAACAGGAAATGTCGCATATGAAAAAAAGAATAAGTTTCATCCGTACCGTTTTCAGTTACATCAAGAGTTATAAGATGATGATTTTGAGGAAAGAGTAACATTTTGTGAATGTGCTCAGCAACAGTTGCTACAAGACTGATATTTTATTTAATTATGTTCAATTTTCCGATGAAGCAACATTTCATAAAAATGGGTTCGTAAATAGACATTATTTCCATTATTATTCAACAGATAACCCCCATTTCTTTCGAACCACCAGACAGACAAAGTGGTCCCTAAATGTATGGGGTGGCATAGTGGAAATTTCATCGTTGGGCCATATTTCTTTGGGGGAAGAGTTAATGGCTTGATTTACCTCGATTTTTTGGAAAACCAGTTACCACAATTAAGTTATCATTTACCCATTCGAATCAAACGAAGAATGTGGTATTTACATGACGGAGAACCTGTTCACCACACTGTTCCTGTTAATAATTATTCAGATACTGCATTTCCCAGAAGATGGATAGGTAGAGGAGGTCCTTTCAAGTGGCCACCTCGCTCACCGAATTGACAAAAATGGATTTTTTTATGTGGGGCTACGTTAAAGATCAAGTTTATAGAACACCCCATCTACGAAGGAGGATATGAAAAAATAGAATTAGGGACGCATTCCAAAATATTCCAGTCAGCATGTTGAGGCAAGTTAATGAAGAATTTCAAAACCAAAATACATTATTGTTTGGAAGTAGCCGGTGGTCACTTTGAGCAGTTGTTATAAATTTCTAATATTTTTTTTGTTATCGTTTCAATTATTTACTCTCATAAATAAAAACAAAAAAAGTTTTGCCTTTTACCAGCTGTCCCCCCCTTATGAACGGGCAGCCCTCAGAAGTCGGAACTTGGCGAGCCAAGGTTAACGAGGTCTAACGTTTTAACGTGCGATTCTCTCTCAGAAAAGATTCTGCAGTCGCTGGGCTTTGAACCCACACGACTGGCAGATAGATTGATTGAAAGCGATGCTTCTAACAACACGGCTACCTGGTCTAAATATTTCCCAACGAAAACATGTTTTCCAGACTTTTCCCAAACGATTTTCAGTTTTAAGTTTGACATTGCAATTATGTTAAATTCCAGTAACAGTAACTAAGTGTCAAAATCCTAGTTGGCCTTACGTAAATAGAAAGAGAATTTTTGACTAATTGAAAATTGAATTGCAAATTTCTCAAAATCTATCAATTTTAGGCGCTAAGTCATATCAACAAAAATTGTAGGAATGAAGTAGTTCTTCAAAATGGTGACATAACATACTGGGTGTTTCATTTAAAAAAATCAAGTATTTGATATTCGAAGTTTGTCAAGTTAATGCCCCTGTATAAAACGTCCTATTTGAGAAATGTAATTTTCAGTCCATACCGTCATTTCATCCCACTCTTGGTGTTGCATGTCCCTAATATTTCTGCTTAAATTTCATCCATAAATTTTTTATGATGGCATTTGTGGTGGTCTGTTTTTCCGAAGATTTTCTTACTTTCAGCAATAACTTGACAACGTCCGAATTTTCGAAAAAGGAAATACCTCCTTATGTGAGAACATTTTGCTCAGTTCAACGGCGAAAAAAAATTTACAGGGGTCCATTTAAAAAATTATGATTTGTATTGCCTCGCTTCGAAGGAACACTCTGTATATTCCACAATATTTTGAAATAAGCAACATAGTAAACCATTTTACTTTTAACTGGAAACATTTTATCATACTCCTCATTATAGGCGAGATACTGTACTTCCTCACACTAATGGGCCACCCTGTATATATTAGCCCTACGAAGCAGATCAATCCTGTGGCGACAAAAATTACGGGATTGAGTACAATTTCTGGTCAATTATATTTGAATGATGTACAAGTCGATTCACAAAATTTAATAGATTGTTTGGTAGCATTTAAATAATTTTTAAATTTATCTACAACTCCAAATCTACTCGTTGCTCATAATGCGAGATTCGATGTACCTAGATTACTAAGAGCAATCAATAATAATAATTTAATAGAAGATTTTATCATGATCGCAGGATTTGTGGAAAAATTATTTATTTAATAAAAAAAAAGGGTTCCGATCGAAAAGGGCCAGGAATGTTCTAGCTCTCAAAAAAAGGGTTCCAGATCGAAAAGGGCCAGGAATGTTCTAGCTCTCAAAATTAGCCAAAGATTTAATACGAAACGAAATACATCGAAGCGATGTTCGTTTTATTGGTAAAGAGTCAGACTTATCATATAAAGAATGTATTTCAAGGCGACTTGAGAACGAAAGAATATCTCGAAATTCACCCAATTTAAGTGCCTTAAAAAATGTTATATCACGGGATTTATTGAAAAAAATTGCGCAACAAAATGTAACATACCATTTTCAGAAACAAATGTATCACGATGAAGGAGAAGAAGCTGTGTTTAATCACATGACTGAAAAATTGGAGAATGGAAAACCTCGAGTTACTAAAAATAGGAAAGCCTTAACTAAAATAATTAATGAATTAAAAATAAATGTTTAGTCAATCAAGTGATCACCTAGTATAATAGTTAGGAATAAATAATATTACATTCATTGTTGTTTATATTTTTTGTAGATTCAGACGTTATATTTTATTAGCCTGTTAGAAATCTGAATCATTTTTGTTTATGATTAAAAATATTCGAATTATGTTATACGTACATGTGTTGTACACATGTATGAATACAATAAAGTTTATGCAGTGTTTTTTGCCGTGACTCGTTAAAACTACATTTTATTTTATATATATTCCCATTGTAATATGTTTAAAATAAATCCGTATAAATTAACGCAATCATTCACAATTATTATTCATAAATATGTGCGTTCCAAAACACAGTTCAATTCAAAACAGCAAGACCCTCGCGCTCTCGTTTATTTGAATCACCACGATTATCAGCCTTCACCATCTTGCACTTCTCATACGCAATAATGTAGAAACTTCTTATAACAATAAATAAATAACTGTATGGCTACGCCTCTTAAATTTTTTTTTTAAATTTGTTATGTATCTGTCAATAATATACTAGTTTTTTAAAAAGATCTGAATGGAGGGTTTTTAGTTATGCCTTAAAATGTGGTGTCCGCGGTAGCTCACTATAGGGATTACGTATTAAACGTTGCAATTTTGAAGCCTTATATCTCGCTTTCGGTGAGGTAAATGATTCCAAAAATTCAATATGATACAGGTAATAATGTTAACTGGAATTGGTATGAATATAAACGAAATCTGATTTGAAGTGGATTTCACGACAACTACCTTAAATCGATAGGTTACCCCATATATCGTAATACCGTAACCTTCAAAAATGCATATCTTAGAAACGCAACATACAAAGTTGATAAAACTATCGTGTATGATAGTCAATATTTTCAGAATATTGTGAGTAAAATATGGTCCAAATTAACGGAATAGTTTTCTAGATATTCAATAAAAATATTGGAAGTGACCTAAAAAAATGTAACGGGCTCTTTATCTGAATTTAAGGTAATATTGAACAATTGAGTTCATCAGAATGTTACCCTATATTTTATCCAATTGGCAGTAGAATTCCTTTTTTTGTAATCAAAAACGATCTGTCAATTTTTTTTCAATATAGGGGTATACTCGAAAATAAAATATATATTTCAAACAGAGAGAGTCATCAAGAAACAAAACATGTTTTTTCGCCTACAATAGACTGAAACTATGATATCTCAACAAAATATAACTTGTTGGTTTTAAAATAGTGCTGGAAAAAAAAACCGGAAAAACGATTTTTTTGACTATGCCCCGTATACACCCTAATGTACTATCATCAATAAGATTATGATTGAACATGTTTATGAGTTCCGATCAATACATTTTCATCCTTACTTTGTCTTATTTCGTCTGAAAAAACAGTTTTTTTTCTTTGTCAATCATATCCCAATACGACGTTTTGGCCGCTTATATCTCAGAAACTAAACAAACAAAATCATTTGGACTCACACTTTTTTCTAATGACCCATCCTACTATAACATAATGAAACTTCAGCCAATTCGACCGAGAGCCAATTTTCCATATGTTTTCGTGCAGGGTTCTTTGTTTTTGAAAGGGTTATGCACTTTTTACTAAAAAAGTATCGGTCTCGTGGGATGTGAGGTGGGGAAAGGAACTATTGTACTCTTCTGCACGTCACTATGACAACTTGATTACTAACGTTTCGGACGTCCATCGTCTTGATGTATTTAAAAGGTTTTCACGACGTTTCGAATGCTTGCATCTGCAATCGTCTTCAGGTGAATACTGACAAGTTTAGGTGCTACTTACCAATTTATATGACTGTTGGCGCAATGATGCGTGCAATTCCGCCATGTGCAGCGGTGTGTGTAATTTCGCGCGGTGTGGTGGTGCGTGAAGTTTAGCGCCTCTGCAGCCCGCCAGAAAGAGCAATCAGGGGTTTCCATATGTTCTTGATCTCAACGCTTGGTTGACTAAAGGCGTTATTGGCTTCGATGTAGGCGGCCTCTTTGAACTTTCGTTTGAACCAATGCTCCTCTCTATGTAGAACACTTGCGTCGTCCCATAGAACTCGATGGTGCTCAGTCCAGGCGTGGTCAGCGATTCCCGATTTTGATGTTTCTCCACGTTGAGTCCATTTCTTGTGCTCATCCAATCTTACCGATAACGGTCTCTTTGTCTCTCCAATGTAGGAATCTCCGCATTCACATGGAACCTCATAAATGCAATTCTTACTGATTTCATTTTTGTTGTCAGGTTTGGTCTTGGTCAGGAAACTCCGTAAAGTACTGCCGGATTGGAAGCAGCTCTTGATGTTGAACTTGTTTCCGATCCTTCTGATCTTCTCGGAGACACCTCTGATGTACGGAAGGCAGATCACTGTGCTTTGTTGTTGTTCTTCAGATGTCTTCGTTCTCCGGAGTTGTTTCAATACTTCTTCTAGGAGTTTCTTGATATATCCATTCCGGTGGAGGTCCTCTCTGATGTGGTTTAATTCGGCATCTAGTGACTCCACGTCGTTGCATAGGTGCGTCGCTCTCTCCACCAATGTTCTCACGATCCCTCTCTTCGTCGAACTCGGATGGTTGGAGCTGTAACTGAGGTACTGCCCCGTATGTGTCTTCTTTCTGTAGACGGAGGTGCGAATTTCATTGCATATTCTCTCAACGTTCACATCGAGGAAGGGTAAGGCACTGTTGGTTTCCATCTCCATCGTGAACTTGATCGAATCCCTGATTCTGTTAATTCCTGAGAAGAAATCCTGGAGATGTTCGTCTCCGTGATTCCATACAATGGAGGTGTCATCCACGTACCTCAACCACAGCTTTGGTTTGTATTCTGCCTCCCGTATAGCCAATTCCTCGAACCACTCCATGTTTATGTTGGCGATGATTGGAGAAAGGGAAGATCCCATCGGGAGTGCGTCGACTTGAGAGAAGAATCGGTCCTTTTCCTGGAAATATTAATTACTGCGTGCCCTGAACTCATATTCCGGGAAGGACCGATTTCTCAGAACACAGATAAGGATCTTCCTTCATCCAACTTTAGGAAGTGGCTATGCGGGAGGCGAAATACAAAGAAGTTGTACGTGTATTACTTCGAAATGGAATCACGAAACAAATCTCGAGATTCTTCACGAAATAACAAATCGAGATTCGATCAGTTAACGTGGAGATGAAACAACAGTGCCCCTTCACCTGTGAACGTGAATGAGAATGAAATTCACCTCCATCTAAAAGAAGACACATCCTCTCGAGCTTCATAAATCGAGAAAACATTGGTGAAAAGCATTTTATAACGACGTGGAATCGATCAATCCCACAATCGAAACCTCCACCGATATCCCTAGAAGAAGATTGAAACAGCTCCGGAGGACGAGGACATCTGAAAGAATACAGTGATCTGCCTTCCGTACATCGAAGGTGTCTCCGAGGTCAGAAGGATGAAACAATTCAACATCAAACTGCTTCCATCGGCGGTACTAACGGTTTCCTGACGAAACAAACCTGACAACAAAATAATCGAAATAAGCTTTTGCAATTCCAGTCGGAAATGCAATTCATTATCGCAGATTGGAGAATAACTCAACGTGAAGGCTTCAAAATGAAGAATCCCCGCGTGAAACAATCAGTTATGGAGAATTTACGTAATGAAGAACGTGGTTTCAAACGAAAGTTACGAAAAGCCAATGCACACCAACGTTGAATCAGAACTGTAAAACCATTGTTACACGGGCGAAGGCAAATTCACGCACCCACCGCCAAATACGCACCGCACTGAAATTACGCATCACCCCGGCTGTCATATACACTACTTGTATTCACCAAATTGTATCGAGCCAGGCATTCGAAACGTCGTTTTGCTAACGGCGATGGACGTCACTGATATATCAAGTTACCACATCGTCTACAACCTTCAAACAAACTGTGACAACTGTTTTCTTTTCAAAATAGAGTACCCATTGAAGGAAACCATACCTTCAAATTACTAGTATGTTTGTATTCATAAAAGCGCAATTATCTTGAAAACGGTTGGATTTTCCGGATTCAAACAGGCATACATTTTTACTAAGAATTGAATGGGGAATGCGAAAAATTGATAATATTGCTGATTTCACCAGTGGCGTAAAAAATGAGGGAGAAAATGGACCATGATACCCTTCTTGTACGCCACTGATGGCAACTGAAAATGTGACTTCTTTTTCAAAATGAAGCACTTATTGAACAAAAATATTCCTCCAAAAGCAATTGAAAAATGTTCAAAACTTTAAATTTTTCATATTCAACACTCTGTATCTTTGCAATGAACGACATTTGAGAAAAAATATATTAGAAAAGTCCTACTTATTTTTTAAAGGAAATCTTCCGTTTCAATTTGGCACCATAGTTTCGGGACACCCTGTATTTTCTAATGTAATGAAGACAACATGAAAGTTGGAACAGATATAATCCAGTAGACATTCATAATGCATTTTGAGTTAAAAAGAATTGATTAAATTAACTAAGGATTTTTTAGAATGCAAGAAGTAATTGGATTAATCGATATTGAAATCACCTACTGAAAAATGAATGCGGAGACGAGATAAAAGTGTTCAGCTTGAATAAGAAGTATTCGGTATTTTTTACAAATAACTTAGAAGTTTGTTCCCCGGTTAAGAACTTTTGAATACTCAAATTATATCTCAATCTGTAGATCGTTCTGATTAAAGACATTTGATTGAGAATTTTATACCAGTCATTTTCAACCAATCAGATGCTTTATTTCGACATTGTTACTATGGTAACCAGCAAATTTTTTGAAATTTCCATCACATTAATTAGACGAAAATTAATATGAAATACATCACTTCATTTTTAGCAATATATATATTTAAAAGATAAAAAATGGAAATTTTTTACACAAAACTAATATTTTATTTTACTAGGGGAAAAGGGGGAAAAAAGAAAAAATCTCCCCAAAAATCCATTAAAACAGCCCTTTTTTTTTTGAAAAACGTCAAATCAAAATTTTTTTTTTTTTTTTTTTTTTTTTTTTTTTTTTTTTTTTTTTTTTTTTTTTTTTTTTTTTTTTTTTTTTTTTTTGAAATATTTCCTAAATCAAAAAAAAATTTAAAATACAATTTAATTTTATAAATTATATTTAATATTTTGTTTTTACTGAAGAAATATAATTAAAAGAACAAAACTTAAAAAATTCTTAACAAAGATTGGGCGTCAATATGAGAAAGAAACGGACCCAATTTAAAAAAGAGTAAAAAATTAAACGTTTCGTCAAACTTTTTGAAAGAAAAATTAAAAATAATGCATAATTTTCTAATTTGACCCCCTTAAAATAAAGGGATTTATAAAACCAAAAAAAATCCGGAGCAATCCAGGAAGAAACTACAAAGCAGATCCCGTAAACGTAAGTCTGGTTTCCCGTTTCGTTTAAATTTGTCTGAAGTTAACAAAATAATATTGCTATGGGATGAAAATACTCCTGAAGGTCTTATGCGTGAATTTTACCTATTGCTGGTGTAGAATTGGCGTGGCGAGGAAGAGAAGCGTTGCTTTGTCTGGTGGATTTTTTCAAATCGAGAAACATAACGTGACTCTCAACAAATCGCATTGAATACAATCCGGTGTTCAGTAAAACGTGTCCAAGGTGGTTCTTAAGCTGTCAACTGGAAATGGTTGGTTTCCAATAGTGAAAAATAAAAGCTGCCCTGTACGTCTTTTTCATAAACTGATATCAAAACAGGGGGGTATTACCTCACCCGACTGTTCTTAAAACCAAAAACGACCTGGAAAAATGAAACTGTCCAATGGTACGATAATGTACCTGTTGGAAAAATACAATAAATGAATGGACTAAATCTGCTGCTGGGAACAATTGGCTTGAATGTAAGGACAAAAGATAACAAATCCTCCGAATAAATCATGCTTTGCAATTGGAAAAATTGGTGTAGAAGAACAACAATTGCTGAAAATTACTAGTCATAGCAATCAAATTCTAAAAACCATCTTAAATCTCGATCAAGAACACCACAACAAGATCATAAATATTATGCGTGGTAATAGATCTTCCATAGTAGAGAACAGCAATGAATCTAATGTTAAGTTAAATTTTAATAATTGTACTTTCACTAACAGTACTTTCAATAAATAAATAAATGTTTCATTGTGTTGAGTTATAAATTTTTTGTCAAAACATTTTTTGGCCGAATATCCCTCGGACATTGACAATCGCCTAATAATTTTATGACAAATTTCTCAAGCTCGTTGCTTGGTAATAAGGAACGAGCTTTCGATTGTCATAAAATTGTCTCGTCTTATCAATGTCCTAGGGATATTACTCCTAAATTTCACCTATAATTGCAAGGTTTGTATTTCATCGGTAAATGGGTTTGTTTAATGAGAAACTGTTGCCTAAATTAGACGGAAAAAAATATCAACTATTGAAGGTGGGC
Source organism: Gonioctena quinquepunctata (assembly GCA_018342105.1). NCBI lineage: Eukaryota > Metazoa > Arthropoda > Insecta > Coleoptera > Chrysomelidae > Gonioctena > Gonioctena quinquepunctata. Next base: position 215 of record JAFIRS010006113.1, on the reverse strand, counting down.
GTTTTTTTGGTTGACGGTTCTCGAGTCAAATTTCTAAAGGAAACAGTTTAGAATTTGAACAACACAAATTTACCGATATCAATAAAACATCGAGTTAAATCCGGACAATTTAACGAATAAGAAATTTGGAAACATATCAACGCAAACTTTTTTTTTTTTTGGAACAACACCGCGATAATTGATAAACAAGATGAATAAAAAAAAAATGTGCATTT
>JAFIRS010006112.1:0-42702 GCA_018342105.1 Gonioctena quinquepunctata | reverse complement strand
TTTTTTTAAAGCTCATAAATTTTCAACCACACCATGATCATGGCCCCTTAAACAGCCCCAAAGCAAATACATTGGTTGTGAAATCCTTAAAAATTTTTGGGAAAAAAATGCATTTAATGTGGCAACGGATTAACATGCTCGCTTATATTGGGGATTTTTACCCGGAACACAGGGGGGGAAAGAGTCGCCAGCCGGTGCATTCAATGTAAATTTTTTTAATACCATGCGCACTGTCCCCCGTAAAAAAAGCCCCACAATTTGGGCCGGGGGGGTTGCCAAAAAATACACGGACAGGTATGTGGGGGGGTGTGTGGGGGAGTTGGTTTTGTGGGCATGCGGGGACTTGTCCGTTGAGCAATAAGGTAGCAGGCATTTTGCATACGGGACCCCAAAGCCCCCCATGATTCTGACTTCATTTTCGTATTCTACGGGTAATTTCCCCCCCGAGCGTACCTTTGCAAAAAAAAGGGGCCATGTCCCCCAAAATGGTACCCCCTACGGGGCTCAGTTCACTAACCCCCCTAGGGTCGCATCAATCGATTCGAGGACACACCCCGCCCCAATTCCCCTCCCCTTTCTGGGGGGGACCTCTGACCACAAAATTTTGTGTTTGTTGTAAAAAAAAAAACCCAAAATTTCCCCAAAAAAAAACCCTTTTCCAATGCCTGCCGATTGCGTTGAGAGGACACCATCCCCCGAGAAGATGTTTGATAAATTTGAGGTATTTATGAAGTTCTGTAACTGGTCTCCTTTCCCCCTTGACCCATGGTGAAAATTTCCATGAGAAAAAAGACGAGAATAATAATTTTGGAAGGCTCATTTTCCCTTTTCCTTTTTTTGAGAAATTCAATTTGCCCCAAAATTTTTTTTTCAAAAATATTTATCGTTAGGCGGGAAAAAAAATTTTTGGTCGGTCGTACAATATCCCCCCGGCCAAAATTTTTTAATTCACCTCAAAATTACACTTCCAAGAGCGAATAAATCAAAATCACACATTTTTTTTTTATGCATTTCAAAAAAACCCAATTGAATATCGAATCTGAATTCAAAATTATATTTGCATTTTTTGCCATATATCCTCAATGAGGACTCTCCGTCTTTTATCCTTTCATTCTTTAAAATTTGTAAACATACATACACACAATATTTGGAATTAAATGAAAGCTTGAAATATGGTTTACACACAATTAGGAACAATCCTTTGAAAACTCTAGATAGTTCCGGGCTACCAAAATATGTTTCCCAAAGGCTCATCCTAGAGAACGTTGACCTCAAATACAACTGGCTTCTGCTAGTCAAAAAGTAGTGTCAATGTTAGGGCAAGTAGCTAAGTGAAAAGATTTTTCGGAGAGTACTTCGAAACAAATGTCTCAATCAATATTAACCGCTTTCAAAGATAAACTCCTGAATGAAGTCTTGCATAGATTGGGTTCATCTACATATTCCCATATTCTTCGAAATCTCTCCCTACGAATAAACACATAGAACTATCTCACTTGCTAATACAATGAGTAAGAAGCTCAGCACAGCTGAGAACATGTAGCAAGAAACGTCTGAAATTTAGAATTAGCGGTTCGAATTACTTCATCAACACTGAAGAACTAGGTACGACTAGGCAACATGGGAAGAAATGAATTCACCGATCATATTCTATTCGAGTGTCCTATATATGGAGGTGTAAGAGTCTCAAACATGATTCAAGAAATAAGTAACATAAACGATGTAATATATCTCCTTAATTATGGCTCGCTCACCTATTTAAAGCATTTAGTATTAACGAACATGCTCAAATTAAGATTATTTATTATCAATGAATAGAGCTTGTGAGTCATGGATAACTCTTCAATACTTGTCTTACAGTGCTCAATAAATTTTCTTAATTTTATCCATCTTTAATTGTCTCCTCCTTTTTCTATGTCTATACAGTTCGACTTTATAGTCCCTCCCCCTATTAACTTTTGAACGGTGTCACGTAGAACAATGGGACACAAACAGTTCTGAATGGCATTACCTAAACTTCTTTAATAAAAGACATTGTGATTGCTCGATAGATGACGCAACTTGAAAATTTCAAATAGCATGGGGGTCAAGTGGCACATCGTTGAAAATATAATTCAATTTTCTTTACAACCATTTTTTTTTGAATTTTGTTAATACGTTTTTTCACAATATGCATTTGAAATGTCAATTATGAGTGCTGATCTCAAGGGTGCCACTTATCTCAATAACTTTTGAATGGTTAGATGTGAAACAATGGGACAGAAAATATTTTGATTAGTATCACCGGTCCTACTTTCTGAAAGAGATGCATTGCCATTATTCGACAGACGGCGCTGGCGCACATCAACTTGAAAATTTCGAAAGGCATAGTGGTCGAGTTGCACATCATTGAAAAGGTAATTCAATTCAATTTCCAACCATGGTTGCTCTACAGAGTAACAATTGCGACGAGTAACACGAAATACGGTCAATAGGGGAAGATTCAGGACTAAAATAATTTTTAATTTTCGAGTTCGTTTCAAAGCTTAATTAGGTACAGTTTTTGAATCCATACAGCAATCCAATTTCCAACCCAAATGAAACCCCATTCATTTATTTTTAATGTCCATAATCATAACGGGTACCATTTATTGGATTTGGTAAACTGATAATCAAGCAATTATCTAGGACTAATATGAAATTGGATTATTTTGTCGATGTTCGAAACCTACCAATATATAAATGATGTATTTAGTATTTAGACAACAAAATGGTAGGTAGAGAGGGGGAAAACACGAGTGGCACGATTGACAACAATTTTGCTCTATATTCTCAGTAAATAAAAATCCTACATAATAGTTTTGTTTTTTATCAAAATGACTTTTCAAATTCGTATTGTGAAAAAATGTATCAATGAAATTGAAAAACATTAGATGGTTGAAAAGAGAATTGAATTTTCTTTTCAACGATGTGCTACTTGACCCCCCTGGCTATTTGAAATTTTGATGTGCCCCCGCGCCATCTATCGAGCAATCAATCTCTTTCACTTCAAAAAGTAGTATCGGTGAGATCATTCAAAATGGTTTGTGTCCCATTATTCCACATCGAACCGTACAAAAATTAACAGAGGTGGGGACTATAAAAGCCGCACTGTATTTTCCATTGGTAATCTATTCGAATAAAGGTTCCTGTCTTATCTATCTTCATGACGAAATCTCTTTTTCTTCTCTTTTTGTGCTGTAGATCCCCAATCAACACTTTTGTCGAATAGGTTTAAGCTCAACCACTTGTAATAAACATTGTAATTTTTTTCATATACAATGAAAATATCTATCTATCTACAATTAGGAATGTTCTCTTGCAAAACATGACATAAAAAAGCGTAATATTTCATTTATTCGCTCTGAAGTCTGTTTTCCGAGGGAGATATCATGAAAAACAATTTCCTGGTTATGCTGTGAGTAGCAGATTCAAAAGCTTGCCGCGAATATAGAATTGGTATTATTGCGCGGCATAATTTTGAATCCGTTACTTACAGAATAACCCATGTGAAACAATCAAGAAATATTTTCATTTCTCAGTGCATTTGTATAAAAGTTTGACTTATTTTTTTTAAATTTTTATTTCATTCAACCACACTTACTGCATGTGTTTTATTGATCAAGGAAGTAGGCCAATTGTACAAATGACTAATTTACTTTTATTTTATATATATAATATTTTATTTAAGAAAGTAGGCCAATTGTACAAACTTTTCCATTTCTATACCGAAATGAATGAATTTAATTTCCGTACACTTCTAGGGGATCTTGATCAAATTAGGTCCATAATTGTAAATTTTCGGCGAGTATGATGATGAAAAAATTTATGGGTTGAAATAAAATTCTCCATTTATATCTTTACCCAAATGAAATCCATTATGGAATAAATATGGTACATGAAACGAGTATTTGAGTTTCGGAATTTTGATATGTCGTGGCAACTTCTAATGAGCCTCAATTTCAAGTGGCGGCTCGTTGGTGAATTCCAGCAAGCTATGGAATGAATTTGAAATTGTACACTGATTGAAAGGATAATAAGTCGAAGGGATCTTCATAGGAGGGAATATATGCAAGGAATATATATATAATTTTGAATTCACTTTCAATATTCAATCGAAAGAGTTTTTTTTCGAAATGCATAAGGAAAAAAGTGTGATATTTCATTTATTCGATCTGGAAGTGTTATTCTTGAGGTGAAATATCATTGTGGTCGTAGAAAAAGTATAATATACAACGAACATGGAATATCCATTTCTCACTCGTATGAATTGCGGCATTCGCTTTCGGCTCATACCACAATTCACATACTCTTAAATAATAACATTGTACATTATACTAATTGTTAACTCGCTATGAGCTATCACATCAAAATTAAATATGGAAATATAAAAACTAACTCGGTTCAGTTCTCGACATAGGTTGATACAAAAGCGCCAGAGATACATAGTCCTCGCATCGACACATGGTACTCACATCGACACACGGTCCTCACATTGACACTTGGTCCTTGCATTAACACACAGTCCTCGCATCGATACACAGGGAACTTAAATAAAATGATTAATAAAGAACCTCTTTAAATACAAGGTTTATTATACAAATACCCTAAAGAGTAAAAAAATAATTGCTTTGGATGTATGACGTAGGTTATTTCGTGAGTTACAAATTCAAGAACATGTCGCGCAAAGTTTTCAGTACGAATATAAAAGCGGTGCTTTTGATTTCTCACGGAATAACCTACGTCAAACATCCAACGCATTTTTTCTACTTTTTAGCTCATTTGAATGAAATCTTGTCTTTAAATTGATTATTGATTATTTTACTTTGTGCTTATTAGTTAGTAAGCCTCAATCTATGCATTTTTGTTGAAGCATCGTTATTATGAGGACTTTTTCTTGTAAGTATTGAGCTATCTAGTTTCTCGATGAGAAAACCATCCTCCATCCTCGAGCTGCCATCTTAAATTTATGAATTTTGACAAAAAATCAATGATCTTTGACTAAATTCACAATTTCCGATCCAAAAAACCCGATATACCAATTTTGAATAGAAACGATCCATTATCACACAACTCGTCCACCATCTTGAAGTCGCCATCTTCCATTTATTAATTTTGGCTTTACCGAAAACCTCCACATACCAATTTTGAATAGAATCGGATCATAATTACAAAACTCTTTTGCCATTTTGAATTTATTTAGCTCCCTTTCAAGTATATATTCACGTTGTATAATGGGTTAACAAGATAACGGGATAACGGGGTAACGGGATAATGGGATAACGGCAAAACGGGATAACGGGTTGACGGCATAATGGGATAACGGCAAAAGGGATAACGGATACCAGATTAACGACATAACATAATAACGGTTTACGGAATAACGAGATAACTGAATAACGAGATAACGAGATAACATATAACAGCAAACGAGATGAAGGACCATGGGCTAACGCGAACGGGATAACAGGACAACGGCTTACGGGATAACGGAAAACTGAATACCGGGATTCAGGATAACGAGATAACTAATAACAGTAAACAAGATAACGGATAATGAACTTGGATCCCAAGGTGTTAGAACTACCCCCTGAATATTTGAATTTTCAATATATGTAACTGTTGATGAAAACTTACATTTTATGTCATTTTTTGTCCATTTCTGAATTTCGGCAGTGAAAAGTATCATAAAACAGATTATATCTGAAAATGTATCAGTAATAGAAGAATGACATTCCTTACATTCCAGGTATAGGTAAGTACTGAGAATTCGAATCACCATCGGTTGAAACTACACTCTGAATATATGGATAATTTTTATCTCTGAATAATTAATTTTTCAATGTACTGTGTCTTTGCAAAGTTTCTACTAGAAACTAGACAAAGTTGATTGATGAAGAATACATCATTTGAAGGAACATTATGGTTGGCTGAACTGACGTCATTTTGACCTTCGAATAGGTCGACGCTGGTGGGTCAAATTGTCTCAATAATGGTCGTTTCAACCAAGTCATCACCAAAAATTGACTATGAGAAATAAACGATTGGAAGTTGCTATGTAACTCCTGTTAATATATAATCATAAAATGTAGGGCCAACAATTTTTCTTCTAAAAGTTCTGCAACCAACAGTTTTACTTCCTGTTTTCTCTATTTGTTTAACCAATATTTTTCGGTTGTCCTTTTTTTCCCACGACCTTCGATTTTCCTATTGAAAACGCCTGCTGTAGAAAAGTAAAATCTTTTAGTTGAATAATCGGGATCTTCATTCAAACTTTGAATCATCAGTTGGCAAAATTCCAGCCTTTTCCTCTTATGAGTCTCTGTTGAAACTTGAACGGGTAAAATTTTATATGGTTTGTAGTTGTTCTTTCTCAAAGTATGTTGGATTTTAAAAAAAACTTTCACCTAATTGATCGGCTACATTTTTCAAACTACAATCAGAATTCTAAAAACCAAAACAATTGAAGAGTGAAACAATCTCAACTGAATATTGAATAGAAATGTTTTTCTGTGACTTGAACAAATCCAGGATAAAAATTGAGTAATTTTTTGTGAATGTCTAACATAAAACAACTACTTCCCCGGGTGAAGCCACGCTAGACATTGAACTACATCTGATGATTCCACATCTGATTTTATGAACATCATGTTCATATTTTCAAACAATAAAAAAATACAATGTTTCAAAAAGTCTATTCGCGAATTAATATGATAGGCTTATCTTCGGAATGAAGCAATATATCTAGCTGTTCTTCTTCGTTTTCTTGTTATATACAAAACAACAAAAATAAACGTGCAGCAAAACATGCATATAGGGTTTTGTATCCGAATCATCCAACACCGTCAGAAAATACATTCAAAAATATTTCCCTAAAGCTGAATAATACCTTCAGTTCAGTAGAAAAAAGCGTGTATTTTTCAACTGAAACTGGAGGTCTGATTTACTTTTTGGTGAATATTTTTTAATGCATTTTCTGAGGATGTTGAACAATTTGGATAAAACACCAAATCTGCACATTTTGCTGCACGTTTATTTTTGTTGTTTTGTATATAACAAGAATATATGTGAACGTTTTCTTCCTCACTGTAAACCATTTGGATTTTTCCATTGGAGAAATGTCACTAATAGTTATTTATGCAACAAGTGCAAAAAGTAAGTGTTTATCACACTCGACGTGCAATAAACACTTTTTGCACGAGTTGCATACAATATTTTTTCGACGTTCCTGCAAAAATCAAAAAATGTTTTATCAAGGTGGCACTAAGAGTGGGAAAATAAAGAGCGTAATTTGATAGCAAAATATTTAATAATTAATTAGCCCTATCGATTTGCATTGAGAAAGTTAGGAACAAATACCTATGTTAGAAACAATTTAACTCAAACTTTATTTTTGATAAATTGCATTTTCTAGTAATTCCGTAATCCAGTATGCAATGAATATGATTGAAAATAATATAAAATATGCAAATGTTCAAAATGTAATACAATATCACAGAGAATGAATTAAAAATAGCGTCGATTTGAAAGTTTATGTTTGTCATGATCACAAAACAAAAATTTACATTTCATTGCACTAGTGCGATGAAGAACCAGCTTTTAGACGTAGAAAAACAAACATAATATAGTTGTCATTTTCATAACTTACTTTGAAAATATTAACTTCCATAGGCTAGGTAGGTATTTACAGTAACATCTAGTCTGAAGTTTAATAACTCAAAAACGGTTTAAAATAGTGGTAACATATGATATATTTTTTGAAATCAGCAGAAAAAAAAATTAATAATATATAAGGTATCCCATTTAAAAAAATTATCCCTTGAAATCTGCGCGCTACTGTATTTTTGATAGTATTTTATCCAAATTCAGTCATAATCACACAACGCCTGCATTTAACTTTTTTTTCTTTAGGCAATAATAACGATGATAAGGGGCGAGTATTTTATAGTGAATAACCCGGTACAACGTCTGAATTATTTTGTTTTCTGAGGGCACAACAAGCCATCTATTTAATGTATGGATGGGGTTGCCTTTGATTCCTTTCCAATGTAATTGTAATGAGAAATACAAATCGAATTTCCTGGAGTTTGATCTCTCCCACGGAGATCGGTGCCTCCCTTATTATTAAACGACTTAGGAAGTTCAAACCAAACTATATGAAAATTTGGTTTCCAATATATAACCGTTTCATCCTCCATTTTCTCAGCCCGATTTTTCAGTGGACCCATTGTAGCGATATAACCAAATCTTCAATACTGAGACTGCTGGAAATCTCTTGGGGCTTGTGACAAGATCGTCATTCAAGGAATGTACTACAAGGTACTATAAATTGAAAACCATAGGTGGAATATAATCGCTTCGCTACCAAGCTATATACAAACACATATTTATTTATACTATTGATTTTTAATCCTTTGAATCAGTTACCATAAGATATTCCTTCAGAAATGCTTTTTCTTTCGATTTTTCACAAACAATGATATCTCCAATAATACTGCAGGTTATTAGTCGAGTGGAAAGATAGTATTAATCATTAAGATCATCCATACTTTGTTTTCATGTTCTGTAAAATCATTTCACAGCGCATCTGAACTCTGAGAGAGTCGCCATTGATAATCTGGATCTATCAAAAATCAATTGAAATTATGAAAAATGTTTGTTTTCTCATTGATCTGAACATTTTTACGCCCATACAAATCCTACGCGGAAGAAGTCGCGGGCACCAGCTAGCACTTATATAATTGTTTTAATTCAATTTACATCTCTAGTCGCTTGTGCCCTCTTGACCCCAACTGTTCCTGTACATTCCCTGGATAAATTCATACTTTTTATTATCGTGGAGTATTTTCCTAACTACTCCTTCGAAAAATATATTGATTTTTCTGGGTATTATTGAACCTTTTATTAGAATTATTTCAAGATATAACGACTGAATTATTTCGTTTTCTGTGAGCTGAATAAGCTTTCTTTTCGTGGAAGTTCTAACTTATAATCTGCCTTTAGTTCATATCGTATGTTGATGTGAGAGAATACACTTGCGTTTTCGAAGAGTAAGTGCAATATGAACGGAAGGCGTGTGCCTAAAATTTTATATTCGTCATACACTATACATTTCTACGATAACCCCTCACGACTAACAGATTCAAAGTCAATCATTTCTCCCTTCTGTTATGCAGTGACAATAAAAACCACCTGACGAAAATTGCAATTTATGATGAATGAATGAGGAGTTTGAATATACTTTATTTCGAAAAATAATCAGGAAAACCCAATGGAGTATACATTGGGCTTTTGGGAGTCCCATGAAAAAAGATGTGGGATTTGAACCCACGATATTCGGAACCTATGTTGTGATCGCTTCGCAATTAATCATTTATACTAATAACTTTTGGTTTTTCAATCCGTTAAATCTTTTTTTTTTTAGAAATGTTTTATTTTCGATTTTTCAGAAACATCGATAACTCACATGTGTTGCAGGTTATGCGCCGAATGGAAAGGGTTTCAGTTTTGAGATCATTCATAATCTTTGTTAACGAGTTCTGGAAAGTCGTTCCACATCAGCTTTCTTCAACTCTAGTAGAAACTCCATTGAACATTTATCAAAATCATTGTTGAATAATATTTTTTCTTCTAGTAGGATGAATGAGATCTGGGTGGAAAAATATATGGAAACATGTTCTCAACAATTATTCCTGCCAAATCTCAACTATTATTATCATATCATGGCTCTTTATTCCACCAAAAATGATAAGAAAATTAAAATCTGTATCCATATGATTATCATCATCGTTCGATGACAAGCGTTTGAGCAACTATACTCTAGGAGGTTAGTTGAAATTTCATAAACATCACGCGAATCAAGAACAGCTTTGCAACCTATGATCGTTAATATGAGGCTTGCAGAAAATATCGTGTTTAACCCTGAAGAGTTCATTAGTACTAAAGAAATAAAAAAACGACCTGGCTACCCCGGTTATGGAAGCCACCCTCAATTTTTGAGAATGCAAAAAAGTTATTCAGGTGCTTTCCGCTTTCTCAAAGCTGAAAATTTGTGAATCGAGAATTTAGTACTGATGACTAAAAAATACTGACCTGGCTGGAGAAAATCAATTATTTCGTAGTCCTCGCATCGACACACAGTTCTCCCACAGACACACGGAAAGTTTGATAGAAAGGCACCAAAAAGGTTCATGGATCGACACAAAATTCTCACATCGACACACTGATAGGTAAAGAGGTCCTCGCATAGATACACAATCCTCGCATCTACACACAGTCCTCGTAACGACATACTGTCCTTGTATAGATACACAGTCCTCACATCGACCCTTAGTACTTGCATTCACACAAAGTCCTCCCATCGACACACAGAAAAATTGACAAAAAATTGGCGCGAAAAAGGTCCTCGCATCAGAGTCCTCGGAACCTATTGCCATTACGGAGTCCTCGGAAGCCACACACAAATATTTTTTCTTGAGATTTGACGGAGTGTATCATAATATTAGGGAACTACGTAAAATTTTATTGTCCGTGATATGAAAATGATTGTTCTGAGACGTTTCCTTCATGTGGTCCTCGGAACGTTATTGAAATTCCACGGTCCTCGCTTTGTACCCCAGTCACGTATAAGTGTGTGTGTGTGTGTGTGTTGGAATTCATATTATTGTACGTTGAGAATATAGATTGTCATCATTTCATTATTGAATTATTATGTTATTAACAGTGATTCCAATGACGGACGGAATCAACAACACGAACCATCATGCTCCAAAATGAGGTAACACATTTATGTAAGTAAAATAATCAATAATTTGAGTAAGTCACAATAATTAGACATGTTATATCCTGATTAAACTTTCTTCACAGCGATCAGGAACCATTGAATACCCCACTCTCTCAGCCAGCATGCTACTAAACCAGGTAACATTCATTTATCATAGATAATATCATATTATATTGAATTAACATACATTCAATTGATATATAGAATTAGTCTAGAATCGGTTTATCTAACTTATTTAATTATTTCGGAATTAATACTGCGTTTATATTAATTTGCAGATGATAAGTCGTCAAATTCAACTGATACAGAACATGAGCCAGATGAAATTTACAACTACAGCAGCCACTCAGATTGGAATAATATTGTTTATATGTTATGTACAATAAAAGAAATATTTTTTTGAATATCCCAAAGTAGCATCGAACGTTGACCTATGCTGAAGTTCTTTCGAAGTGTTACCGAGAGAATAAATGAGTTGATATTATAATATATAATGTGGTATATGAATATTTTATGGAATATGAATATTGATAATGTGAAATGAATATAAGATGTATTATATGAGTTGAGAATTGGTATATATGCAAAGTTATGAATAAAGTAATAGGAAGTCGATGGATAGGTTATAAACAGATGCCTAGTTAATAATTTTATTGATATTGAGACGATAATTGAAAGTAAATCATGAGTAAGAAAGTAAAATTTTCTAAATATGCACTTGAAATGCAAAACAGAACATTGGCGAAAAATATTTGTGTCAAAGAGGGGATCAGAAGGTCTCAATTGCTGATTAGAAATTTGAATAATGATGTGATCGAAGGTTTGCATGACTGTCCTAACCGAATTGTTGTACACATCCTTCTTTCAATCAAGGAGTTGAACAGGAGGCGCGAACGGATATCCAACATTTTAAAATTGATATTTGACATTAGATCTATCGATCTTGGCCAATTGCAGGTTTTTTTTTCTTATACGTTTTAAATTTGGTTGCTATGGTGGCTATGATGTGGATTAAATCGTTATATGTTGATGTTAATTTATTTTTTTGGTTGCGCATAGGGGAATTTTCTGTTAATTTGAGGAAAAACGTCTGAACACACAGCCTAGCCAACAGTTTCAGAGCTGCTGTCTATCTAACAGCCCTCTAAATATGGACTTTTGGGCAAATGTTTCTCGTGTGGATTAGCAAACCACCTAGATTCTGCTGCCTAGCCAACAGCACCCAAATTCCATCAAATTCAAAATGATTCTTGTAAGAAGAAAAAATATTTCGAATTGATGATTTCCAATTTGATAATCCCAGCCAATTGCATAATATTTTCAGAAATAGATTTGAATAATCTCCTATGGAAATGTGATTATATGATAATAATAATAATGATGATAATCTAGTAGGGAGTCTTATGAAGTTTTGGGAGTAATAAGGCAATGTTTTTTTTTCAACAATGGATTTTTGCAAATAACTTGAAAGTTTGATTCTGAAAGATGGTATGTTATGTTGTTTGTGAGTCTTTGAGACATAGAAGTCAAAAGATTATTTTTTTAATTCTTGTGAAATACTATGAAAACTTTTTCTAGTCCATCTTTGAAAAACGTCTTGGGTTCTTTTTCGAAATATTTTCGATGCTTATATTGGGCTTAGTGCCATGTAGACGAATATTTCATTTTATCTGACATATTTTTCAAAAGTTTTTGTAACTATGTGGATTTAATACAACTGCATAACAACATTTCAATTTTGCCCACTTTAATTTTTCCTTTTACTTAAAAATGTAATTAATTTTTTTCTTGTGGAGTGAACATTCTACTTGACAATGAATATAGAAACATGTAATATAAACTGCTTTCATAGACGAATAAAATAGATATTGAATATAACTCAAATGTTTTTAGTAATTTTTCAATAGTTAAAGAATATTAATACTGTCATTTTTCTATGATAAGTTATATGATTAATCATCAAACTAGTTCTTTAAGATTACTAACTGCGAATTATTTTCCAGTTTCATGTAATACTGAGACCACGGAGGCACGTTCCGGCAGCAGGCACTGACACAAACCAGAACTAATGGCCCATCTCCAGAAACAACCCAGAGCAGCATGATATCCCATTTATCCCATTGCAAACATTGAACTCTACAAGGAAGGCATCCACCCCCTGTACAGGAAAATGGTTCAGTTGATGGAAATATTGAAACATTCCCATAAGCTAGGACGAGAAGACGAACATCCCGAAGCAAACATTCCAGAACCTGGTTCACGTACCTGCACGAGAACATCTTTGGTCATGGCGCCCTGAAATTCCAATAAGGCATCACGGTGTGAACATTTGAACATTCACGAGTAGCAGTCCGCTGAGATGTTACAGTGGAGCACAGTTACCATTATCCACACTTCACGACCAAAAATTATATCGGTGCAAATCCATATAAATTTTTTGGATAAAATGGAGATCCCGAAGCGTGCAAAGTCAGCTATTCTCAATTCCCCACTAAAAACCAAACACAGACAGTTTACAGGTGGTAAACTCCTGTCATCTCGTCATCCGTGCCCGTCAGTTCCAGAAGCCGCCATAAGTCGTCCAGCAAACCATTTTGGGGTACAACCGTCTTCCGTCAGGCAAAATCCCCAAATGTCCCATGTGGGGGTACAACGGCTTCGACTTCAGTTAAATCACTCGAAGCCAGAAGAAGCAGACTCAATGAGAGATGGAGCCACGAAAGACATTGTATGGAGAGGATAGACATTATACCGAAATTTTGTGACCAGTGCCGGACTTAAAATTATTTCGTGCCACGTGAGAACTCTGATGCATCATTATTGTTTCTGTTTTGCTCTTTCTTATTCATTCATTCTAGTTTTACTCTCGATATTGTTTATTATTTTTTTTGTTTAATTTTTTTTTCCCGCATGATAATGTCGTGAGTTTCTTTTCTTCGTATGTTGATATATATGCACTCCTTAATTATTTTATTCTTTTAAAGCTGAAGGCCAGCTTTTCTGTAGGAGGGGAAATGTGTCTAATATGAAAAATATTACACGATGGAAACATAGCAATCATTTCTTTTTCAAAATTCAGAATTGATTCATCAGACCAGAAGATAAAATTTGAACATAATCAAGCCCAGAGTTGAAAATTCAATAGTTCATCATTCAGTATCATATTCATTGAAATACAGTATTTCCTGCATATTTAAAGTTCATCGCCGTTCATTAACCAGGTAAATGATTTCAATTCAATTCCTAAGTACTGAATGGCAAGAAAGCTGATTCTGCAATAGGTAGCGCAATAAATTATGACTCAACGATATTTTCAATATAAACTGAAATGATTGTTTTTGGCTCGGTTCTTTTTATTGTGCCAGTCTATGATTCCCTTGGTTTATATTAAAATGTGAGTGTTATTTTTATTTACTTTTTTTGGTCATTGTTCACTTCACTATTTTGGTAGTCACCATCATGTGAGGTATTTTTTGCTCATTTGTAAATTTTTAAAAAACCATAATAGTTTTCACTTTACTTTTTTATTTCACTATACCAGGGTGGTCACAATCACAGAAGTTGGAATGTTTCAAACCTCTCGCATGCCAAGCAAAATAATTAGTGGGCACCGTAAACAGTTAGGGGACCAGGGTTCCACAGGGTCTCCCAAAGTAGGGCGTGACATTATACTTCATGAATATCAGAATATGAATTCATAAATTTCATTATTCAACTTCAATATTATATATTTCAATATTAATGGAGCGCGCAGTATTATAGAAGGGCAAGGCGCAACCTTTTATCGGCGACTGACGGCATCTGTTACAGAAATATACTGACTGACTATATTTTTTGTGATTATAATGATATTTCTCACCTATATACTAAATTTCAGATTTTAGAAAGTACTTGCACGATGTACCGATTCTTCACAACTTTTACGCGTGACTGATGCGCCCGGTTACAAGATTTGCATGACCAACGATGGTAAAACTTATTTTAAATTATTATACTGCCCACTATATTTTTCAGGATTCAGAAAGTAGTTGCGGGGTATATGGTTTTTTACAAAATTCAAGCCGCCCTCACGCCAAACACTAACAAAACCGGATGACTAATGGCAGGCTATTTCTCTACTCCATCAATGTGACGTAATATTGAAAAATTATTTTTTGGAAAATGTTTGCAGTTTTTGGTCACCCGCCTCTCGGACTGTAATGTTGAACCTCCATTTGAAATGGGACTTCCATATCAACTTTACCGTTAATAAACTAAGGACCATTCTCTTCAAATTTAGGAAACTTGAAGAACTCCTACTACTGAAATATCTCAAAACTTTATACTACTTGCTTGTGGAGAGTCATATTCGCTATGGAATATCGGTGTGGGGAGGAGCGTTGAATTCTCATATTCATCAAATTGAAGTTATGAAAAGGCGTTTTCTTAAGATGATATTTTCTGAAACCAGTAGATGTCCTTCTGATAGTATATACATCGAAACTTGCATTCTGGATTATTTATGTTCAAGCATTGAATATCAAACAAATAAACATACAGAGTTGCTTCCTTCACATCAGTACCACACTCGCCCCAAAGAGATCAGGGTCGTTGCTGAAAGAACATATACTTACTTTGCGCCTAAACTCTACAATCCAAATCCTGAAACCATAAAATCAACTGAAAATGTCAATCGCTTTACAAAATAGTTGAAAAAACATCCCCCAGAGTCAAAGACTTGAACTTCCACGTCTATTCGAGAAGACGGAGAAGAAAGAAAGAACAAATCCATACGTACCTTTGCAATATTGTCTACTAACAATTTTGTAATGAATATGTGTACATATGAGGTTCCCTTTATTTATTATTCATGTTTCACAGTTACTTTCGATAACATTTATATCGATTTGCAATTTATTTGATTTTTCACTTAATATTATTAGTATTTGTATTTACAATTCCAATTGGATTCATGTATCTATAACGAAGTACATCCGTGTACTTATCGTTGTGAAACAACGTATTTTCGCTTAGTACAGGTGTTTTTTTCAATTGATGTAATGTTGCTGCTGCGAAAATAAGTATGAATCATGAGTAACCTATAAACTGTCAGTACCTTCCAACTATAGATTTCTGATCAACATAATACATTATTCATTACATCTGCTGCCCCAATGAAATATTCTCGGAATCATAAATTGTTTCTGAAGTTGATATGGTTGAAGTGGAATATTTGACATAATTTTTGTGGATGACTGTATTCGCTAAACTGGGATAACAGAGTCTCTCTCTCTCTCTGTTTTTCTTGGACCTTGCTTCCTAGTGGCGCACTTGTCTAGCTCTTCCTCTGTTACCTATTTGTAACAAGAGGCTTCGTCCTTTGGATGCAAACATCTTGTTCGGGGCAATTATGCATCCATGAATTATATTTGTTTTTTTTTTCACGTCTTACAACTTTATTTTGTATTTTGTAAATTATTTTTTCCACGTTCTCATCTTGTTTGGTACTCTTCTTGTGTGCTGGAAGGTTAGTTACTGGACAGATAGTACAAACAAAGGAAAAACTTTTCTTGCTTCGGAGCAGCGGCGAAGCATTTCACAACCCTAGGGCTGCCTCGGATAAGAAGAACCCAGGATAGAAAACAATAAAAGTTGGGAGTATTATATATACATATATCCATTATTATTTTGTTTGAATTATATATATTTATATCTACTTTTTAATTTATATATATATTCTTCCGTTTTTATAGTTTGATGTTGTTATACGATGGGAATTTCATTATCAAATTAATGTTGCCTGTATTCAGGTGTCTCAGGACTACCGTCATATTCAGGGGAGGAGGTACACCTTTTCCTATGAATTTTGTATACATGTCTATATTTGGGATAGCATTGATAGGACATTCAAAAAACATGTGGTTTAGTGTGATGACACTGGCCACATTCGCAATTTGGAATTTCTTTTATTCCAATTCTAAATAAATGTTTGTTTATCATACAATGCCTGTTTCCATTCTCACTATTGTCGTTATGTGCCTTCTGGACAATAAAGGAAAATTAAAATACCATATTTTTTGGAGAAATTATGTTTTTCCTTTATTTATGTCTTGTTTCCATTGATTTTTCAATTCTCTCATTATGTTATTTTTCAGGAGTAGAAGATTTGCTTTTTTATCCAGTTTTATATTCATTGGAATATTGAGTGTTGTTCCTATTCTTGCTATTGTATCCGCTTTTTAATTTCATGCTATATTTTCATGACCTGGGATCCATGCCAGTGTGAAAGTGATGTTATTTTTGATGTTAAGTATGATATTTGTTTGATATTCCTAGTTATGTAATCATCTTCTGCTTTTACTATATTACTCTCGATTTTATTTAACTCTTTTACACGGATTCCAAGCTTTCGATAATATTTATTATCATCATCAGGGATGCTACAAAATAGGAAGACACATAGGGATATATGATAGAGAAAAACAAGACATTCATAACTTACAGTGTAAGTGAGGTTATGCGGCGATGATGTTAAAATCATATATAAAGTTATATGAACAAAACTGTGTATACAACTCACGGAATCAACTACAATCCACTTACTCGTTAACAATGTATTCTTATGTTGAGAATTATGAATCGTGTTTTACTTTGAAAGGGTTGTCAACTAGACATGTGAATGGATGAATTCTCAAATAGACTGACACAACAGATATAGACCACTGGAATTAGTATTACCAAGTGAAATTTACAACGGCATGGAATATTTCCATATATAGATCCAAATGAAGTTTATTGGCTATTGAGCATTTAGATGTGTGAATATAGGATGATGTGCATTGAAATAATCAAACTATGTTATTAGCATTCATGGGGGTAATCTGCTGATTCTCCCTCACATTAGGATTGTCTACAAAAATTAAATAAGAGTAAATCTCACTCAAATGATTTGAATCTGTTTTTTTATTTAGAGGATTTTCTGCCTGTAAATGTGAACCATCTCTAAAAAGAGTCTTTTGGTAGTGTTTCTTTCGTTGGATAAAATTTTTATGAGTTATAATCCATACAATGTCCTTCCTTATAGACATGCTCACTTAGTGCACATCTCTCGGGTGCAGTCTACTGTCACTTTTTGTGCGGTGATGCGGTCCTTCAACTGTCTGGACGTTTGTCCTATGTACTGTTCATCACAGTGTTGACACGGTATACGGTACAGGACAAACGTCAGACATGAAGACCATCACCGACAAAAAGTGACTGACTGACCGAAACACATAATCTAAAGAGGCATGTATGGATTATAACTCAGTAAAATTATCCAACATACAAAACTCTTAGAGATGATTCACGAGAAAATCCTCTAAATGAAAAACAATTTAATCATTGAGTGAATTACTCTATTTAATTTTGTAACAATCTAATGTGAGGAGAATCTGAATACCCCATGAATCTAATAACATGTTTGATTATTTCAATGCACATCATCATATTCACACATCTAATGCCAATAGTCAATAAACTTTTTTGATCTATATATGGAAATATTCCATGCCGTTGTAAATTTCATGGTAATACTAATTCCAGTTCATATCTGTTTGTCAGTCTATGAATTCATCATTCCATGTCATGACACCTTTCAAAGTAAACACGATTCATAATTCTCAACATAAATACATTGTTAACTTGTAATGTGGATTTAGTTATTCCTTGATATACGTTTTGTTCATATAACTTATATATGATTTAACATCATGCCCATACTACACCATAAGATTATCGAATGTCTTGTTTTCTCTATCAATACTTATCTTCATTAGAGCATCCCTGATGATGATATAAATATTTCAAGCTGAATCCGTTAAAAGTACCTGGCCTGCTGCATAACCCAATTACCAATCACTTAATTCGTATTCAGTCAGCAAATAAAACTACAAATTCTATATATATATATATATATATATTTGTCATAAACTTTTATTAATTGTATAATTTGAACTAAATTTTTTCACAAATCACTTTCAATGTTTCTAAGTTATATATTACTGGTGGTCTATAATCCATCCTTCCTATCACAAATTCACATGCTGACCATCTACGTCTGAATTCTAATTTAATCTCTCCTGTTTCTGCTGGAAGAGCATTAATCGGAGTGGATTGCATGCACCCAACAATCAAACTCATTCCCTGATTTTGTATCTTGTCTTGTTTCTCTAGATTCTTTCTTGAGCAAGGTTCTATTTAGTATGTTCCATAATCTGGATGTGTTTTAACCAACCCATTATAAGCCATTATCATTGTTTTGGGATCTGCTCCCCACCATACCTTACAAAAACATTTTATGACATTCAGTCATTCTATGTGGTAATTATATCATTTATATATGTTGACGTAATTGTAAGCTGCCTTGATATCTATAAATACTACTAAAACCGTTTGATTTATACTGAATGATATTTGTATATTTGTTATAATGTATGCTAGGCAGTCCATCGAACCAATTTCTTCTCTAAATCCCATTTGATATTAATATTCATATTTTTGATTTTATATTCGCCATTCGATTCTATTTCTGCACATTTTTTCTATAATTTTCAAACCGCATGCTGAAAGTGCTATTGGTCTTTAATTTGTTGGATCTGTTGGATTTTTATTTGGTTTTAATATTCCCAGTATAAGATATTTTCTCCAGAGATTGGGTATCTGTTCCCCCTTCAATATTTTATTATATATTTCCAAAAGTTTAAATTTTGCATAAATTGGTAACTGATAAAACATTGAGTATAATATTTCATCTAGTCCCGGACAAAAATATTTTGTAACACGCATTGCATTTTCCAATTCCATTATTGTGAATGGTTTCGATTCTCCCCTAATTCCTACTGTTTCAAACTCTGGAATTATGTTATATATTATTGCGACTATGCTTTCAGTTTTTTAGGGAGTTTGTTCCTATTGCGTGTTTTCATTTGATTTGAGAATTTCCTTATAAACTGCCATATTTGTGATATATATGTTTCTCTATTTATTGATTCACAAAATATTTTGAAACTCTGTTTTTTTTTGTTTAAACGCTTTTCTTGCTTTCATTTTATATATTTTTGCTTCAATGTTATTATACAGGGTGTAACTGAATAAGTGTAAAACATTTAAGGAGGTGATTCCTCATCGAAAAAAAGATAGGATCTTTCATATAAAGAAACTTCATTGGAGCATCCCTTGTTAAGATACAGCCCCTTAAAGGGGGTACATAAAATTTGTATAACAATTTTTTTCACAAGCACTGAAAAAGTTACAATATTGAAATTAACCTGACGTTTTGTACTACCAAAAGACACTTAGCCAGTAATTTATTTGGTTTACCTCATGGTTGTAAGGGTGAAAACGCAACCCCTAAAATTTATTTCCAATGTAACTTTTTGTCTTATTATTTGTTTACCATTTATTTCCGATAGCCTGTTTCATTCTAAACAAAAAATGTCTCTTGGGTTTTTTGCCCAAAATAAACCAGTAAGCAGCAAAACATTATTTTACGAACAACTACAGAGATACATCGTCATAAATGCGAAAATACGAAACTAATCTATCTAGTAGGTCGCTATTAGCGATAGTGACAATTAAATTGGTATGACGCTGTCAGTTTGGGAATTTTCGAAATTGAATTAATACTAATTGTGTGTTGTTGTTCTGTTCTTAATTTGTTACTTTAATAATTCACTTGTTAATAAAATGGCATACACAAATGAGGAAATGGCTGATATGCATTACGTTTACGGTCTGTCGCAGGGGAATGGGTTAGAAGCTTCTAGAAGATATGCTGAAATGTATCCTCAACGGCAGCATCCTTCACATAGAATATTTGCTCGACTTCATCAACGATTACGAGAATATGGTTCATTCGACAAAGAACGCAGGATTGTGGTCGCCATCGAGAAATACGAACACCACAGCTTGAGGAAGCAGTACTTAATTTGATTGAAGAACAACCTACTACCAGTACTAGAAAGATTGCTTTCCAGCTAAATGTTGATCATATGACGGTATTTCGAATTTTAAAGGAACAACTCTTATACCCTTACCATCTGCAACGAGTACAGGCACTGTTACCGCGAGACTTTCCGAACCGTCTTGAATTTTGCAATTGGATGCTGGAAATGATTAGAAGAAATTGTGACTTTCTGAAGACGATAGAATTCACAGACGAATGTAGTTTTTCTCGGGACAAGATTATTAATTTTCATAATTACCACATATGGGCTGATGAAAACCCTCACGCTATTGTCGAAACTAGCCATCAAGAACAGTTTTCTCTTAACGTGTGGCTCGGAGTTATTGGGGATGATTTAATTGGGCCTCATTTTCTACCTCCTCGATT
Organism: Gonioctena quinquepunctata; assembly: GCA_018342105.1. NCBI lineage: Eukaryota > Metazoa > Arthropoda > Insecta > Coleoptera > Chrysomelidae > Gonioctena > Gonioctena quinquepunctata. The sequence goes on along the minus strand of JAFIRS010006112.1, from coordinate 21,550 downwards.
GAATGGGAGGCATACGTGTGCCTCAATTTTAAGAGAAGTGCATCCAGTACTGCTGGAGGAAGTTCCTTTGGGCGTCAGAAGGGATATGTTTTTATGCATGATGGGGCTCCCGCCCATTTTAGTCAAGTAGCACGTCAGCATTTAACTGAAACATATGCAAATCAGTGGATAGGTCGAGGAGGACCACATAAATGGCCCGCTCGATCCCCGGATCTCAATCCTCTCGATTTCTCTATTTGGGGCCATCCACAGCATTTGGTATATCGTACTCCTGTTCGCGATGTAGAGGACTTAAGAAACCGCATCATCGATGCGTGCAGGGTAATCAGAGAGACTCCAGGAATATTTGAGCGAATACGTGGCTCAATGCGCCGACGTCTAGACGCATGCGTAATGTTTGAAGGTAGACATATTGAACATTCACTATGATTTCTACATGTTGTGTGTTTTGTTATTAATAACTTAGTTTTGTTTATTACCCTTTAATCGTTTAATGCAGGTACTAACTACAAAATAACAATAAATCCAGTTCGCATTTATGACGATGTATCTCTGTAGTTGTTCGTAAAATAATGTTTTGCTGCTTACTGGTTTATTTTGGGCAAAAAACCCAGGAGACATTTTTTGTTTAGAATGAAACAGGCTATCGGAAATAAATTTTTAAATGGTAAACAAATGATAAGACAAAAAGTTACATTGGAAATAAATTTTAGGGGTTGCGTTTTTCACCCCTTACAACCATGGGGTAAACCAAATAAATTACTGGCTAAGTGTCTTTTTGGTAGTACAAAACGTCAGGTTAATTTCAATATTGTAACTTTTTCAGTGCTTGTGAAAAAAATTGTTATACAAATTTTATGTACCCCCTTTAAGGGGCTGTATCTTAACAAGGGATGCTCCAATGAAGTTTCTTTATATGAAAGATCCTATCTTTTTTTCGATGAGGAATCACCTCCTTAAATGTTTTACACTTATTCAGTTACACCCTGTATATTGTTAAATTCTCTTTGAATTTTGTTATGTTTTCTCTTCTTCTATTTATCATTCTGTCACAATCATTATCCTACCATGGACGTTTTACTCTTTTATTTTGGGATGATTTACCTCGTGGTATTGATATATCAGTAGCTACATTCATAGCGTTCACTAATTCTTCGTGATTATTAATATTGTTTTTATTCAAATCATTATTGATATTGTTATTATATCCATCCCAGTAAGCTCTTCTGAATATACGTTCATGTGCATAATTTATTGTTGGTTTTATGTTCCTTTTGTTATATTGGCACATGGTGGGATAATGATCACTGTTGCCACAGTCATCTATTACCAACCAATTGCATTCTGTAGATAATTTATTTGATACAATAGTGACATCCAGTGGGCCTGAATCCTCCTCTGGGTTTCGAATCTCGTACTGGTTCCATCATTTGAAATGATTGATTGTTCATCATCTAATAACGTTTTAAGGTTTCTTCCCCTCCTGTTAATATTTATGCTTCCTCATAGTGAATGATGTGCATTAAGATCCCCCCCCCCACATCATCTCCCTTTTAATGTTTCTAGAATTTTTGAAATTTTATTTATTGGCTATATGTTATTTGGAGTGTTGAACATGTTCACTATATTTACATTGTTAATTTTTATTATGATACTCTGACAATAATCGCTTCGTAACGCTGGATCCATTTGTATAATTTTATATCTTATGTTATTCTTGATGAAAGTTGCTATTCCTCCGAATCTTCTCTGATTGTATTATAATATTGCACTATTGTATCATAATATTGCACTATTGTATTATAATATTGCACTAGTTTTAGCCAGGTTTCATTAAGTTAAATTATATCTGGATTATGTTCTCTGATAATTTGGAAATTAATTTAATTTCCTGATTTCCATTGAATTATGTTCAATTTATTTGGATCCATCGTAACTCGCTCCATTGTCTCAGTATTCATCTGGTTGATCATAATCATTTGGTACCTCGTTTAATTGATGAAATGTATTGATCAATTCTATAATTTTCATTTTAGTTTCATTTGGGGTTTTCGTAAATTCCTGGTAAAATTCTTGTATCATATTCTGTTCATTAGTGTTATTATTGTTATGGTTTGCACTTCTTGGCGTGTTATTTCTATGATTTTCTTGAATATTTGTTTTTTCTGGACTAGAGTGATTTTCCATTCTTTTCCTATTTAATAAATTACCCCTTGATGGTTGTTCATTTGGGTATAATAATTGTTCCCATCATACCCATGTTAATTTTTTTCCTTATCCTGTTTTCTATTATCTGTTTCTGCTATTTTACTGAAAGTTCTTCCATAATTTTTAATGTTTGCATTGTGAGCTGTTTCTTGTGTCTGATTTATCATTATGATATTACTATTATTTGAATTCCTACTATGCCTAATTTCTGGGAAATCTTGCAATGTTGTTAGTAATTCATTATCTGTTTTTGGATAATATAATGCTGCTTCATAAAAGAAAATGTTTTCAAAGGCCATTTTCTCTCTAATTTTTTTCTGTCTATTGAACTCTTTGCATATTCGATTCGTAGATTCATGTTCCTGACTTTTACAATGGTAACATTTTGTTACACCACATTCATCATACATTTCTGTTGACTCATGATTTGCTGCACAATTTAAACATTTCCTTTTACCTTTACATTGATTTTTTGTATGTCCAAAAATTAGACAGTTATAACATTGAGTTACAGGGGGGATGTATGGGATTATATTGTATGACGTGTAACACATATCTATGCACCTCGGTAATATAACACCTTCAAAAGTTATCAATATTGTGGTTGTTGGTTTATATCGAGTTATTCCGTTTTCTACTACTCTTCTATTCTATTTGATATTCTATATGTACTATTCATCATGTTTTTCAGTTCTTCTTCATAAAAATGTGTAGTTATATTCCGCGCTATGCCCTTGCTTGTGACCTGATCGTGAGGAATGTAGATATTATATCCTTTTTCTATAATTTCTTTATTTTGTACAAAATTATTTGCTGCATCTTGATTTTTGAACTCCACTTCTATTTTGCTTGATCCTTTTGATTTCATTTTGTTAATGTCATTCAATTTCTTATCAAATAACTGCTTGGCTATTTTGAGATGATTATATCTCCCTAAGTTATTTCCTGACTTTTCTGTGGCTTCAATAATCACTCTGAATGGACCCACCGCTCCGTTCTTATAAAAATGTGTTTCTCTCGTCTTCATCTGTTCATTATCTCTTTTTTCACTGTAATTTTTGGCATGTCCATGTTGATATTACTTTCTGATACAGTTTGCTTTTCATGATTTCTACTTAATATTGTAATGATTTCCCTATCCGTGCTATCATTTATATAATTGGAATCTATATCCGGTATAGTAGGTTTTTTTGAAGGGGCCTCTCTCCCTGAATCACTGCCCATTCAAATTTACATCCAATGATTTTCATTTTATTTTTTTATTTTACTTTTATTGTGTATTTTACCTAACTATGAATATAGGAATAAGATAGGTATTTCACAATAGGAACTTTTGTTAGTATGCACACACCTGTTTTTACTTTTCTGATCTTCTCTCGGTATCTTGCTAACGATGCTCAATCAACTAGCCTGACCACTCCGTTCGCCTTTACGATGCTCTCACTTCCACGTTCGAACACGGAATCGATAACAGAGTCTATTCATTATTGATTTTTTTTTATTGAGCATATACGCATCAGCCAATAGGCTATTAGCGGCAAAATATTTACAGTCATTACGATTTGTTATATTTTGTACAGGATGTTCGATTTTCGGAGGAATGTAATAATATTGTCTGTTGTGCATTCGTTGAAGATTTTGCTTAAATCACTGTGAAATCCGTTATTCAGTCTTTGAACTGCGAACCAAGGACACTCCACTAAGATGTGCTTTATTGTTAGTGGCACTTCAGATGAAAAACATTCAGGTTGAGGTTCATTTGTAAGTAGGTGTTCATGTGTAAGGCGTGTGTGACCTAGGCGAAGTCGAGTGATGGCTACTTCATGGAAGCGGTTGGATGACTTGTCGGACAATGGTTGAAAAGCTGGTTTGATCTCCTTTAGTTTTGAGACTTTTGTTTGCCAATAGTGGTTCCATGTGTCAGCTATTCTGGAATGAAAATAGGGTTTCAAGTCTGCTGCTAGTGTTCTCGTGTGAGGAATGAGTGCTGGATTCTCTAAGGCATCCTTCGCGTGTTTGTCAGCTAGGTCATTTCCTCTCATGCCAGTATGAGAGGGAACTCAGGAAAGTTACTGATTGATTGGAGCTAAATTGTTTCTTCTTTGATCAGTTTCCCTAGGGGATGATGGGTATATGTTTTTGATATCGTGTGTAGAGAGTTCAGAGAGTTAGTTATGATCAGAAAGTTACTTCCAGATGCTGTTTTTATGAAACGGAGAGCTTTGTAGATTGCATGAAGTTCTCCAGTGAGGATGGTAGCGGTTTCGGGTAGTCTGCATTCTTTAGTGACTTCATCTGTTACGAATGCGCAGGCCACACCACTGTTTGTCTTGGATGCGTCGGTATATGTGAAGGATATTGGGATATTATGGCTTGATATGTTGCATGGATCAATTGCGTATTTGTTTGGTGGGGTCATGAGCCATGGTGGAGTTGTGTGAGTATTGGAAGCTTGGATTGGGAAATGTGGATTGATGGATGTTTGGTTTGACGTCTTGCTGCATAGGATAGACTCAGCTCTTGCCTTCTCAGGTGCAGGGGTAGCACACCGATTTCGCAGAGTAAACTATCGATGGGGGTAGTTCTGCAAGCGCCGGAGATAGTGCGGAGTGCATTGTTATGAATTGTGTCCAAGACTTTGAGAGTAGTAGTGGAAGCTGATGAATAGGATATGCAGCCGTAATCTAACTTAGAGCGGATCAATGTTTTGTATAATGTGAGTGACGTCTTTCCATCTGTGCCCCATTGTTTGTTTGCAAGACATCTAAGGAGGTTCAATCTCTTTTGGCATGTTACAGATAAGTATCGAGTATGGGGTTTCCAGGTGAGGGCTTGGTCGAATATTAGGCCTAAGTATTTTATTTCAGTAGTATAGGACAATATTCGGTCGTTGAGTTTCAAAATTGGTAAGTCCTGGAGTTGCATTGGTCGTTTAGTGAAAACAATACATTTAGTTTTTTCTGGGGAGAATTTGAGTCCGCTTCTTGAGGACCAGGAATCCAGACTATTCAGTTCATGTTGTAGCAGGCAGGCCATGCTTTGGATACTTCTGCCTTTTGTAAAAATAATGAGGTCATCAGCGAACTGTCTGGATTGAACTGGTTTTTGAAGATTTTTGAGTATGTCATTGATTCCTATGAGGAATAAAGTGGGACTCATCACAGAACCTTGTGGAGTGCAGTTTTGTGGATGTTGAACGGTTGATAAAGTGCCATTTGTTTTTACTAGATAGTGTCTATTTGAAATAAAATTTTGGATGGAGGCTAAGATCTTGCCTTGATATCCCCAGGATTCCAGGGTTTTAAGTATTTTGTGGTGCCACGCCTTGTCAAATGCCTCATATAAGTCGAAGTAGATTGCCATACATTTCTGGTTGTTTGAAAAGGCTTCATTGATGTCGGTTTCAAGGTCTACGAGATTGTCTGTTGTGGATTTCAAGGGGCGAAAGCCCGCTTGTTCTGTGATCAATTGGTTATTCTCCTCTAAGTTCCACATGAGACGTTTGTTAATGATTTTCTCGAGCAGTTTGCATTAAGCACATGTGAGAGCTATCGGTCGGTAAGAATCAGCTCCGTTGGGAGGTTTGTTTGATTTCAATATTGGAATTATGTTGGCTGATTTTTATAATTCCGGAAATGTATGTTGTGTCCAAATTATGTTGAAAAATTCAAGTAGAAAGTCGAGGGATTCTACAGGTAGGTGCTTCAGAAAGGAAGCAGGTATGTCATCAGGTCCAGCGGATGAATCTTTCAACGAGGCCATTGCTTCGAGTAATTCGGCTTTAGAGATAAGTGTGTTGATGGGATCAGTATTTGGAACTATTTGTAGGGGATTCTGGTCTTCTCTTTCTTTATATGTCAAGAATTTGTGGTCGTAATTGTTATTTGCTGATATTTTGCTGAAGTTTGTGGCAAGTTCATTCGCTATGTCCGATGGGTTAGTGATTGTCTTCCCTTGTGCTTCTAGTTCTTGAATGCCATGATGAGCATTTGCGCCAGTAGTTTTCTTGATTTTTCTCCAAACCTTGGTGAGTGGAGTGTTTCTGTTAATACTTTGCAGATATTTATGCCAAGAGTCTCTCTGAACTTTGTTGGTTACTTGCTTAGCAATAGCTCTTTTTTTCTTCAAGTCAATCAGGTTGTATGTGGTGTTGTTACGTTTGAAGGTATTCAAGGGTTTTTTACTCTGCTTTATCGTACGATCACAATCAGAGTTCCACCATGGTACTATCTTGTCCTTCTCGATGTATTTTGTTGTTCCCACTGCCTGTGATGCAGATTGTATTATGATTTCATTGAATTGTGAGAGGATGTCATCAGTGGAGTTGTTTATTGATATGGTCGATATTTTTGTTTTGATGAGTTCTTGAAAGAGATCCCAGTTTGCTGTATCCAGTTTCCATTTTGGTTCAGGTGTATGTGGAGTTTTGGTGCTGCTGTTGTTGGTTATCATATTCGAAAAATGGTCGCTTCCATGCAAATCTTCGGCAACTCTCCATGTGTGGTCAATTGAGATAGAAGGACTACAAAGGGAAAGATCGATGGCTGACGAGCTTCCTGAGGCCAGATTGAAATGTGTGTTTGCACCGTTATTTAGAATTGCAAGGTTCGAGCTGTTGATTGTATTAGCAATTTTTCTCCCCAGAGGTGTTGTTTTCTGAGATCCCCAGATGATATTGGGTCCATTGAAATCTCCTGAGATCATTTTGGGTGAGGGAATCTGATCAATTAGGTTTCGGAGGTCATTTTCCTCTATATCACAGTTTGGAGGGATATATATACTACAAAGATAATTTTTTTGTGATGTGCCAATTTCTACTGCGACGGCTTTAGGGGTTGTGTTGTGAGAAATTTGTTTTGAAATTAAATGAGATTTCAAGTAGATGGCGACCCCTCCCGAAGAGTGGTCTCTGTCTGTACGGTTTTTAGGGTATATGTTGTATGATTTCAGGTTTAGGCAATGAGAGTCCTTGAAATTTGTTTCCTGTATACATATGGCATCTGGTGAATGTAGATTCATGAGAATTTGAAGCATTGGTAGTCGTGTTCGGATTCCGTTGAGATTCCATTGCATAATTGTTCTGTACATTTTATTGACTTGAGAAAAAAAATAGTGGTGAGTAAGTGGATGAATCGTAAGTGGATCAATCGGTTTCAGCATCAATGGTACCTGGAATGATTAGTTTCAGAAGTTTGGTGCTTTTCGCTTTTGTACTTTTTCTTGTGGTTGATTGATGGTGTTGCAAAAGTTTTGTCGGTGTCCTCAGGGGTGGGGGTAAGTATTTCTGAGACGCTTCGTTTCTGTGACGAAGTATTTGTTTGGTGATGATCTATATCGTTGATGTGGGGTTCCTCTTCGAGGACAGTTGTTGGATGGAAGATGGTATGATCAATTGTTTCTGTTGAGATAATATGTGGTGGATGTGGGGTGTGAATAATCTCTTGTGTGGTAGTTTTGGTATTGCCCTCAGATGTTAGTTGCTGCACTTGTGGGATGGATTGAGATCGTAGTGCTGTAGGATGAGTATATCCAAGTTAATGTGTTCTGGTATTTGTATATTTTCAGGAGGAGATATGTGAATTTGCCTTCTGAAACTGAGGATATGACTATATGCCGGATCAGAGGCACCTATCTTTAGGGATGACATAGGAGACATAAGTTTCAATCCCATACTGAGGAGAGTATCTGTAAGGAGTTCATGTGGAATGGTGGGGCTAACATTTGACAGGAGAAGTCTTTCTGAAGGGGTGATTAATCGACGAGCTGGGATTACTGTGTCATTGACTGTGATTTCACCATGGTTATCCAGGAATTTATTCACTAGATCTTTATTGGTTAGATATATACAAATCCGATTGATTGAGATGCTCGAGCAGAAGGTTATGTTTTTGGGGTTCACAATTGGTCCGAGTTTCAGGAGGTAGTCTTGGATTTTGAGTCCGTCTAAGGAAGTAAAAACAATGGCTTGATCTTTGCTTGGAAGTTGGTTTGTTGTTTGGCTAAGAGCAGACGAGTATGTTTCTGAATAAGAGGTACTGTTTGTTTGGTGGTTTGCATCAATCATAGTTTCCAATGTAGTAGGGGTTAAACTGATGGGCATATACATAAATTCCTTTCCGAAAGCGCTCATTCCATGCGTGTTCTGAGTCCGCCCCTGGCGAAACTCAGATACACGAGATACGTAGCTGATGAGCGACTATAGGTAGTGATTGTTTGGAATATTATGATTTTTTTGTAGATTTATGGTTTTTCTGGTGATGGTAATGGTACTCACAAGTAAAGTTCGTATATCCAATTTCACGTTACACCAATCATGGTAATTAGTAAGTGTTTTCAATTGCGAATATCTTGTATAATTTCGGGACCGGCTGAGAGGTTATTAAGTCGACTATGTGCAGGACCGAACTCCTCTATTCATTATTCATTCAGCTGTATATTGAATAACCAACATCACATTGTAATCGAACAGCAATTGTTTATTCAAATCCTCTATTTTTGATTGGAAAGGTAAAGGTAAAATACCACACATGGAATCGATTAATTGTGTCTGAAGATAACCAGATTTATATTTCATCAGATGAAAAATCATCAGGTAGGATGAACAAGTTCAAAAGTCCTTTATTTCGGATAATTTATTTACTTCTATTTTGAATGATTTTCTGATCTGCTTTTCATTTGCCAAAATCTATCAATATTTTTATTCATTAACGACCATTGAAAAATCAAATTATTCATTGAAAAATGAATCAGTTATGTTATGAAAATTACATCACCCTCGGATAAATACGATTTTTTCTGAAAAAAAAGGTCTGTTGACCTAGTATAGGGAAGGGTCATTGATGTATCCACCAATAAAAAAAAACGAGACATCCCAGTCTTCTAAGCTTGAATCATTTTCCATAATCAGTAATGGAAAATAAATTAACTGAAAAAGAGACTACAAGCAGAGCAGAAAAACAACTTTTGTAACGAAGCAATTTTTCCAGAACGGCTAACCGAAAGTTTGGAGTAACTTCGGTATGTCCCTGCCCATTTCGGGTTTGATATTAATTATGGTCTGGCAAAAATGCCTGTTTAGAAAATAACTGTAATTATACAAAGCTACTGGAACGATCACAATAGCGAGCAAAATGAAGTTCTGATGCCTTTCTGCACCGTACAAAAGACTACAAGACTTTTCTGACTGTTTTTACTATGATAGTAGAAAAAGGTGAATTTATATTAGTAAAAACGTAGTATGCTTTTTCATGAGCGCACAAAAAGATAAGCTGCTTTTCGGTCCAGTTCTTATGTCAGTCAGACAAAATACGTTTTTTGTTCAATATTTCTTTCAAATCCGGTGGTTATGAAAGCCGATATTCAATTATGATCGCTCTCTTTATTCCGTGTCGAGCACCTCTTTACTTCCCGTCCGGGAGCAAGCCAGATGAGTTCCGTCACGACCGTCAAAGAAAATAATGTTCCGTAAAGCCTGCAAAAGCAGTGCCCTGTTGTATATAATTTCCATACTATATTTGATAGCAGTTTGAGTGAAACAGTTTGGCGAAACGCCTATTCGATTTATTTCGTGCATTTTAAATATTGCATCAAAAGTACGATTCCGCTGTGGAAATAATTGAATCGCACAAGTGTAAACTATCTCAGTCCCGTGACTTCCACGATAAATTAATTCTTGCGTTATTTGTTATTTCGGATGGATTTATGTCGTGAGATATTTTGTTGATGCTGTAATAATTACTGTAAATTTGCACTTTTGGCTGTTATGGGTATTGAGACAGTAGAACAATTCAAATGAGTCCGGCCTTGCATTGTTCGTAGTCTAAAAACTGATATAATAATAATAATAATAATAAAGCGGCTTTATTCATCATTTTAGTTAAAAATAAAAGGAAGGTACAGAGTGCATGAAATAATAAACAGAGTTAAAAATGATGAAAGGCGAAGTGTCAGCAAGAGCTGTTTTTCAACTTAACCATGAAGAGAAATAAAAATTAAATAATTAAAATAAGAATAAATACTCTAAATTCATTTATAATATTTGAAATGAAGATAGATCGATGAGTTACCTAATTGAACAACAATGGAAAAAACATTATAGTAAATTCAACAAGAACATCCAAAATTGGGTAGCAGTCATCAACGTCTTGAAGAGAACTGAGTATCTCTTAGTAAAAGTTTCCGCCTTTTTTTTAAATTGGATAGCGTGAAAGACCTAAAATCATTGGGTAGCTGATTGTACAATTTGGCGGCATTATATGAATAACTTCTGGTAAAGATTGCAGAGGAGTGAGGGGGGATAACAAGTAATTGTCTATTGCGTGTTCTGAGGTTGTTTATAGACGAAAACATGTTTAGCCTTTCGAACAAATATTTTGGAGCTTTGGCTTCAAGTATTTTGTATGTGAATGAGAGTATGTGAAGAGTCCGAAGATCGTCCAACCTCAGCCAGCTCGAGTCTTCTAGTGCAGCACTAATATGGTCAAATTTGCGGATACCGTAGGAGAATCGTATACAAGAGTTTTGTACTCTCTGAAGGCGATTTCGGTCGTATCTAAGGAGGGCAGTTCCATAGATACTATCACAATAAGATAACTTTGGCGTTATCAAGGTTTCATATAAGGTGAGCTTCAGGTGCTTAGAAAGTAGATGTCTATTTGAAAATAATTGCCTTAGTACATAGTGAGATGCTTGACATAGATGGCTAACGTGTTTAGAGAATCTTAGAGGAGTGTCAATCCATAGTCCCAGATTTTTGCCTTCATTAACTATAGGGATTATATCGTTTCCAATATTAATTTTCAGTTCATCACCAACTTCCTCCAATTTATTTGCGGAGCCAGAAAGCATAACCTGTGACTTCTTAGAATTCAAACGTAAGTTATGAGCTGTGGAAAAGTCATATAAGTTATTCAAATCATATATCACATCTAGCTCGTTGTTCGTGTGTGCTGAGACCCATTAACATGAGCATGGTGATTGGCGGTGGTCCATCAAAACTCTGGGTTCAAGTCCCGATACTTGTACACCAAAAATCTAATATTTCTATAAAATTATTATACAGGGTGTCCCTGGACTTCCTCTTTTCCTGTCGAGAATGTATAGATGGTGTCAAAATATCACCAGTACTTCATATAACTTCTGTTCCTTAAACCTTCGTTACCAAGTTTCGGGCCCTCAAAGTTACAAAATGAAAAATGTTTTTCTCTGATAACTTTCGAAGTGGATATCCAAAATGATCTAAATTTTGGTGATCGACTAAACAAATGAATTTCTTCGATGTGCTTCCATGTAGGAGTCAATTGTTCTGCCACAAAGTCAGGAACGGACTACCTCCGATGATCCACACCCCAAAACTTTGAAATGACTGGGATTTGTCAATATGTTTCAACAAAACAAGATTACCTGGACAATTTCCTGAATAAAAGTACTCGTGTGGAAAATCGATCTAAGCAACGATTTTTGATAAAAATGCATTCTTGTTCGACGACATCCAACCTGAGATGTCTAACATTATCCGAAAAGATTAATTTGTAATGAAAATAGAAATGATAGGTATACTGTTCATAACGGATTTCTATCATGCAAACACGTTTACCTTACAAAACTCATGGTGTAAATAATCAATCGCAAGCCTCAAGAGCAAACAGAAATACAAAAACCGCTACAAAGACTGCTCGATATGACCTTCGTCTCTCTCAATACATTTTCTTAGTCGGCGCAAACACCCTCTCTGCACTTGAAATAGCATGCCAGGGTCGTTTCGTATGGCTTCACAATGTAATGTAATTCCATTCAACAAGGCATCTCTGGTGTGAATAGGTTCAGCGTAAACGAGGCTTTTCAGATGCCCCCACAGAAAGAAATCCAATGGATTAAAATCCGGAGACCGCGGTGGCCATGAATATGGCCCACCCCTACCAATCCATCTATTGGAAAAAATCTGGTTCAGATGGTCCCGCACAATCAAACTTAAATGAGGAGGGGCGCCATCATGCATAAACCACATATCTCTTCGGGTTTGCAACGGAACATGTTCCAACAGTCCATTCAAATCGTTCTGAATGAACTCCAAATAACATTCTCCATTCAATCGGTCATGTAGAACGAATGGTCCTATGAGATGGCTTCCTATAATACCAGCCCAGAAATTCTCGTTGAATTTCCGTTGGTGTTTGGTTTGCAATATTCCATGGGGATTTTTTTCGGCCCATATGTGGAGATTATGAGAGTTGATTACTCCATCTCTACTGAAACCTGCTTCATCAGTGAATAAAACTGGAGTTATGAAAGTCATATCCTCTCTTTGCTTATCCAGGAACCAATTGGCATATTCAAGTCGTGCTGGAAAATCTTCAGGTGTCATGGCATGTCTCTTCTGGAAATGATATGGGTGGAGCAGTTGCTCCATAATTATTCTATGAATAGTGGACTTGGATGTATGGAACTGCTCTGATAGGTTTCTGATGCTCATTGGAGGATCATCAGCGACAGCTTCCAAAATACTTTTCCCCAATACAACGGTACGCACCGCCCTAGGAGCGCCCTCACCACCTCGTTGTGGCAAAACTGAACTTACAATAAAATCGAAATAAAACAACAGGCTCCAATTAATTATCCATTAGACATACCTGTCTCCCTCAAGCTGCGTTCGACACGCTCCAACGTATCTCTTGCCGGTAACGTTCGATTGGGAAAATGCTCGGCATACAGACGACGGGCTCTTGCAGCATCACCAAATGCTCGTCCATACAATGCATGCATATCTGCATATTTGTTGAATGTAAACTGTTCGGCCATATCAAAACACTTCAAACTGTCCTATTAGAATATCGACAATACAATGACAACACACCACTCAACAAAACAAAATCGCATTCCAGTTGTCATTTTTTGTCCACACCAATTTTCTTTCATTCTACAAGGTGTTTTTGTCAACATCTTTGGAAGAAATGGAACGTAAATTTATTCACCGGATATTTTTCACCTATTCATGTGTTTGTAGTTTATTCGTTTGCTTTTTATCAGTTATGTCTTTCGATGTGCGTTTTTTCAGCTATATTTATCTTCGAGTTAAAGATTTTCTCCTATGAAATTTTACTTATCAGTGAAACTCCTCAACATTTGAGCTGTGAATACGAATTTGCAACATCCAAATGTTGAGTTCCATGAGATTCAGATAACACATCTCGAAACGTGCTTATTCCACGCATACATACAAAATATGGACTGAATTCTATATTTCATAGTGGAGTAGCTTGTTAGTTCAAAAACACCACGAATCTACATAACTAGATATTTCATTTGAAAAAATATCTACATTGTGAATGAAACTTTCAACTAGGTAAGGTACTTTTTATTTGCGACTTTATTTTAGCATATTTTGTATTATCCCTGTTATGAATGTTGTTGAATTAATGTTAGCATTAGTATTTCTACTGTGAAAATTTTTCATTTCAAGTAATGGTGGACGATCTGGTTTGATGTCGTCGAGTAAAACTGCATTTTTATTAAGAATCGTTACACGAGTACTTTTATTCAGAAAATTGTCTACGTAACCTTATTTTGTTGAAAACTATTGAAAAATTATCTGTCATTTAAAAGTTATGGGGTGTGGACCATCGGGGGTAGCCGTTCCTGACTTTGTAACAACTGACTCCTGCATGAAAGCTCATCGAAGGAATTCATTTGTTCAGTCAATCACCAAAATTTAGATGATTATGGATATTTACTTTGAAAGTTATCAAAGAAAAACATTTTTCATTTTGTAACTTTGAGGGCCCGTAACTTGGTAACGAAGGTTTCAGGAATAAAAGTTATATGAAGTACTGGTGATATTTTGACCCCATCTATACATTCTTGAGGGAAAAAGAGGAAGTCCAGAGACCCCACAAGAGGTTATCTTGAACGATGGAAGATAGTGACTGAAGTTTATCTTTCAGTCGCAGATGATTCCACATCTGATTTTATGAACATCCTGTTCATATTTTCAAACAAATCAGTATGTCATGAGCGTTGGTAATAAATGCCAAAATTCTGAAAATCAACTGAGTTGATGTTTCGATGAAATTATCCTATCCAATTGACTGAATAAAATAAGTTATTGAAGTTCTGATAAACGTTAGTGATAAATTTAAAATTGTTAAAATTGACAACGTTACTTTTCAACTGAAATTGTTATATTGTGGTTACTTTTGAAAGCTTCTGTGGAAAGTACCTTTCCCTTTGCCAACATATCAACTATAGAATCCGAACAGTGTTTGAGTTAAGATAACGACAGTGCTGTCTGACTGTCTGTGAAATCAAATGCAGTTGCAAGGGCTGTAATTAAAGCCTACAGACCTTTGGAGATTTCAATTGGGTCGAAAGACCGGACCCCTGGACATTCCGCAGCTCCATCTGTTGCTACCCCTCGTAAGTGGAGTAAACCACTATGAAATCTGGTGCCCAAGAGTTGAATTTAGTTTGAATATAGTTTGGAAAAGTGTAGTGGCGTCATGAATTAGATAACGATTTCTAGTGAAAAAAGTAGTATTCCCGTTCCCAGAAAATCGCGTTACACCTCCTATCAGGTGAACGGAAAGTGATGCGACGTGCTCGATTTCTCCGCTTCAAATGAAAATTGAATTAATGTTACGAACGAATGGCCAAGCATAAAAAACTATAAATTGTTTCATAGAAAGAAAGAAAAGTGAAATCACGATGGTATGGGTCAATCATACTATCCAAATAAATCATTATTCTATCGGGTATCTCTGTACGAAAACTGATGAATGCATCGCCACTGGGTTGCCTATTCGAAGATTGTCGACATGCCCAGTGATTTTGGCGATCATTGTGAATAACTCTCAAATTAATAACTTTTCAGAAATATTCGCGGGGTATCTTTTTGTATATACCAATAGCATCCACAAAATATGTTATTTTCCATTCCCAAGCTGATAAGTATAACTAAATATATGGAACAAAAATCGGAACAGAAAATAAACGTATATGCCATTGTTCGCAGGATTAAATGCCTGTGATATGCTCAAGATTTTTACTAATGTTTGGGTCTTTCTCAATGAAGTTTTAACGGAAAATAAACCTACAATCTACTACTCGAATGGAAGTGAACATTATATTCCCATGGGTGAAAGTAAAGATGCTCCGAATGTTTCCATGAAATATGGATTATATTCGCCAAAATAACGTATTGTCATGCAAGGACCCAATGTCATCTGCCATTTTCAATAAACGTAAAGCATATCGTTGGGGTTCAATTCCTAGAACTCTTCCATGTAGAGTCATTTTCCTTTTCTTATCGATTTTTTTATATCTTCGGATATACTCATCCCATTTCATGTTTTGCGTATAATATCTACTCTATTTTCCATGAAAAATCTACATTGCAGGAGTAATCCGAAAAAACCACGAAAATAGACGTATTCTCTAGAAATATTGTCCATTCTGAACTGACCAATCGAATCCAGAATCACGTTATCATACCATTTTTCGAAAAAGCTTGGGGACATTATATAATTTTTGTTATGGAGTCAACTCCACTCTACCAATTAGAATGCTTGGTAGATTTTTTCAGCTTGGAAATCACTATCATAAATAAAACATAATTTTTTTTTCTGAGGGAAATTCTTCCTAGACATCATCTTCGGATGTGCTGGACTGTAACCACCTTTTTTTCCATAGAACCGTCCTGGAACTACTGAGTAGCATATCATCAAAGTGGTCTTGACTGTTCATCCGTTTCTTATATTTTTCTCCTATTTCTTTATCATTATTCCCCTTACATATCTCCGTATTTTCGTTTGCCCTCTGTCAGAGTCTTCTGCACTCATTTGTTTCCCCAGTCGCGTCGGTATATCCGTTCTATCCCTAACCTATCTGTTACAATAGAACAGAGTGTGTTCAGCATCATCCTTTCTCTTGTAGTATCTGCATATATCGCTTGTGTCCTTACCAATCGTTCTTATATAGAATTGTCAAGCAATGTTTCTCTTTGTTCAATGTGCTACCTTCCTCAAACACCTCCATCCACTTTGCCATCTGTTTAATGTTCTTGAATGTTTTTTGCGGTTCTTGTTGATGAGTCTTCTCTGCAGATTCATGGGAATCTACTTGCAGTGCCTCCTCTGAAACAGTTCTCTATGAATGTATGACCCTTATTTATATTTTTTTATGAATTATAGTGAAACAGTTTCTATACCCCTGTTTTTCTATTAATTCATCCCATATCGAAGATCCGTATGCTATTGTTGATTCAATGACATGGTTCAGTTTATCTCTTTTACCATCAAATGGTCCGCCTATGTTGGGCATTATTCTTGACTGATCCGCTTTCTTCATAGTCACCTTTATGTATTCTGGAGAAGGTGTCATCGAGCATTATTCCTAGATTTGCTCTCTTCGGATGTATAGTTGTATCTCTTCATTTGAAGGTAATCTCATTCCGGTAAGAATATCAACATGCATATATATATATATATATATATATATATATATATATATATATATATATATATATATATCCGAGTAAGTGGTGGAATACGAATATACTCTGAATTTACTCCGACAAAAAAATCATAAATCAATGTTATTAAAAAAAATAAAAGCTGTGAAAACAGTTAGACAAGGCAAACATCTCCAGGAATACTATTTCACTAGTGAGTTGAATATAAACTATCCAATAATACTTCGCTGATTTCCATTGTTTACAATCTGCTAGCGACCATTGCTAGGTTATACGGTCGAAGTACTCTTCCACCAGTGAACGTATTAGAAACGAAATAGAATCAAGGTACAATACCACTTCTAATTATAATGGATGGTATATCAGTAGAACAAATACTGGATGAAATTAGAAACAGCAAAGTGGAACTGAAAAATAGTATCGAAGCGAGTGAAGCCAACATCTTACTGAAAGTAGAAGACCTGAAATTCAGAATAAAATACCTTGAAGGAGAGAATCTATCACTGAAAAGTAAGTTCGAGGAACTTGAAAAAAGAGGAAAACAAAATAATATCGTTGTTTTTGGTTGGACTATGCCTAACGAAATAAAAACTCTAGACTTTATATGTTCCGAACTCAATACTATGCTGAATGTAAATATCAACAAAACTGATGTAAATAACTTTTATTGTCTTGGAAAAAGCGAAAATAGACCAGTGAAGATTGAATTTGTTTCATATCTGAAGAAGGAAGAAATTTTAGAAAACTGTAGAAAATTGAAAGGAAGCAGCATAGCGATATCACACGATCTCACAAATCAACAGCGCCAAGAATACCAAACCCTAAGAACATTTATATGTCAGGAGAGACGAAAAAACAAAGAATGTTACATAAAGGGTAACAAACTTGTTATAGAGGAAAAAGAATTCTCCATAGAAGACCTGATCGAATTGGATAACCAAGAAAACAAAAGAGCAAATAGCAACCCAGCGACCCTGACACCTCCAAACGATCTGAACCCTAGAGGCAATATCAAAAAAATTTGAGAGAACAAATATATCCAACACCAGAAGAACATACATCAGGCTCAAGCGAGCAAACAGGCAGAAAACACTCCCGAGACCAAAAACGCAGATAAGTCAAAAAAACCTTTTAATTTATTCCCGGAAAAAATCACCAGATCGCGGAAAAACTCACGAAAATAGAACCTATCTAGAATGTAATATACCCCTATCTGTTATTTTGTAATTTCGGTAATATTTTTATATCAATATTCATTATATTCACACACACTCTGTAATTGAGCAAATTGAATAATATCATTATGGACCCATTCATAAGGGAGTACACTAACGAACCAATAGCAGCAAAATCAATCTCTAACGTAAATGATTTTATGTCACATTGACCATTGAAATCCAAAATTTTACAACTGAATATTAGGAGCATAGTGAAGAATCATGATGAATTGACTATATTTCTGAATAAGTTTCCAGATGAATTCGAGATCATAGTACTTTCTGAGACGTTTATCGTACATGACCTGAATTCCTTGAAACTCAATGGATAAACAACCTTATACAATGAAGGTACATTTAACAAAAACGATGGTGTGATAATCTATGTAAAAAATTCCATCAACTACTCGCCCAACATAAAAAAATTAGGGGAAATTGGAATATTAGAATTAAATGCAGAAGTAAATGGCAAAAAACTTGCGATTGCATCAATATACAGATCACCTGAAACTTGCCCTAAAAAAGTCAATACTAACCTTCTAAACTATATACAGTCAATAAAAACAAATGATATTCACATTATTACAGGAGACATCAATATTGATTTACTCTCAGATTCAGACTATGTTGAGGAATAGAAAAATACACTGGATACTTATGGATTTTCTTCTTATATAAACGATTGTACCCGACCACAAAGCCAAACATGCCTAGATAATTTTTTTGTAAAAACAGTATCACCTATTGAAATCAAATCTTTTATTTTACAGTACAATATTACAGACCACTATCCTATAGCCATGACTATGAACATAGGTCAAAAATTAGAAAATAATTCTTCTGGAAAAAATAATTATAAACAATATATAAATTACCCAACTCTGAAATCAGAACTAAAAAATGATTGCTGGAATGACTTCTATGACTTACAGGATATAGATGAAATGAGCGATTGTTTCATAAAAAAAATCAAATCATCGATTGACAAAAACACAAAAAACGTTAAACTGAAAAAACAAGATATCAACCGAAAGAAATGGGTAACTCCTGCAATACTGATATCTATAAATAAAAAAGAACTCATGTATAAAAACCTATTGAGAGACCCAAACAATATAACTGAAAGGGATGAATATCACTCCTATCAGAATAAACTGAATAAATTTATTAAAATAGCGAAAAAAACGTATGCAAGAAAATTGGTGCACAGTGACGCTAACCAATCCAAAGCTATATGGGCATGTGTTGACGAAATTTGTAATCGGTCCAAATCAGAAACCATAATTGAAAGAATCAACTCAACCGATGGTACACTCATAGAAGACAAAAAAAAACATTTCCAATAGTTTTAATCAGTACTATAGTACCTAAGGAAAGCAATTTGCAGATAAAATACGAGCCCAGGAAAACTCGATGTATCTTTATCCTACAAACTCCGAAGAGGTTCAAAAAACCATCATGGAACTGATACTAAAAAAAGCTCCAGGCCATGATAATATACGTTCAGAAACTCTGAAAAAATTATTGAACGAGATAAGAGGTCCGCTAACCCACTTAATCAATTGCTGCTTTGATAGAAGCTACTATCCTAGAAACCTCAAAGTTGGAATAGTCAAGCCACTTCACAAAAATGGAGATAAACTAGAAATGGTGAACTATAGACCTATCTCACTCATATCAAACATTTCAAAAATTATAGAAAAATAATAAAAATCAGAATCCAGAACTTCTGTAACAAATATAAAATACTTTCCAACTTTCAATATGGCTTCAGAGAGGGAAAGTCGACCGACGATGCTATTCACAAATTAACAACTTACATCTACAAGTCATTGGACAAAAGCACACCTGCCTTATGTATTTTCGTAGACCTCGCTGAGGCCTTCGATACCGTGTGCCAGGAAAAACTGCTAAATAAATTGGAAAATTATGGATTGAGAGGAAATACCTATAACCTACTGAAAAGCTACCTAGAGAATCGTGAACAGAGGGTTGATATCGGAGGTGAACTGAGCAATAGTATGTTCGTAACTTACGGGGTGCCGCAAGGGACAGTACTAGGTCCACTCCTGTTCACACTATATATCAATGGCTTATTGAATCTCAATATGAAAGGAAGGATCTTAAGCTTTGCTGACGACACAGCTATATTCTATGAATCGAAATCATGGAATACATTGAAGTCGCTAGCGGAGGACATAATACCCTCACACTCAATCTGGAAAAAACAAACTAACTGCCATTCACATCATACTCGAGTGGATTACCTAATCTGGGATCGTTGAACATTGATCCCCAATCACATATTCCTGAAGCCGATTCGATAAAATATTTAGGTATCATAGTCGACCGACACCTCAAATGGAATCTTCAAATAAAGAATATAATAAAAAAAACTGAGAGGCATGCTCTCAAGACTCAAATACCCAAAAGACTATCATGATACTAAACATCTTACTGTACTATACTACGCATTCGTACAATCACAGCTAACTTATGGAATAATAGGATGGGGAGGTGTAAATGATACTCATCTCGAAAACTTGAACGTTCTCCAGAGGTGGATTCTGAGAATAATATTCGATAAGCCACTCTTATTTCCCAATGATCAATTATATGAATTGACTGGTATGTACGATGTGAGACAACTTTTTTGTGTGTCCATGCTCACCAATCTCAAAAAACACAAAAAACTCCAGAAAAAGTGACCCACAACTACACCACCAGACATAGATTGCAACTACTACCACGTTGTGAAAAAACAATAGGTCAACGTCACTGTGACTATCTTGCATCCAGACTCTACAGCATGATACCTAGCTCGATAAAAAGCATAAATAATTTAAACTTATATAAAAAAAAAATTAATAACTGGATTTTTAGTATTGAAAGAAATAATATACACGATTTTGTTAACCAGAAATATCCACACTAAAAAAAAAAAAAATACCCACTCCATACTACCCTAATGATCTCAAACATGAAACGGTATGAATGGCTCCATAATTGATGCTATGATTTTATATATATATATGTATATAAGTGTGTGTGTGTGTGTATGTATGTATGTGTGTATATATGTGTATATATGTTTGTACGTGTATATGTGTGTGTATATAAATCTGCTTTAAATCTATTATATGTCCCGTTTGTCTTAACATAAAACCCCACTGTTAATTATATATTTACCCTACCAGTATATGGATGCGTTTACATATTGCATGTTCATGTGTATTTATATTATATTATTTATTTATTACGCTACGTTACTTTTGTCATAACTTACACTAATTCATTATTTTTATCTTTGTCATCATTACATTATATTCTTACGAAACTACGTACAAGCGATAGTCCTTCGGAACTAAAGCTTCTGTGGTACCCCATGTTCATTTACTATAACCACCCTCATTATATAAATACTCTTGTTTCTTAGTGAATAAACTTATATTATTATTATTATTATTATTTTATTATTATTATTTTATTATTATTATTATTATTATTATTATTATTATTATTATTATTATTATTTTATTTTTTTTTTCTGTTCGCGGCATCAACTGCTTGGTTATTAGCCGCAGGTAAGTATGGATGTTCATCATATTTTTGAGTAATTTGTTTTTTTGGTTTTTGTGTTACTATTATTTTTATTTTTATT
>JAFIRS010006111.1:0-42709 GCA_018342105.1 Gonioctena quinquepunctata | reverse complement strand
ATGGTAGATGTCAAAGGCAAAATCGAGGATAATTCGACGTTCTGTAGTGAAGATATGTGTCCTAGACGTTGCAGAAGAGGAGAAAGAAGAACAGAAGAAAGGAGAAATAAGAAAGTAGAAAATAAGAAAGTAATGAAGCGAGTTCCATTACCAAGGGCAGTGTTGCAGCTGAAGAGTAATGAAGCGAGTCCAATTACTTCGGGGAGTGTTGCTGCTGAAGATTATCAATTATTCATTTGAGTTTAATTCACTTTGTATATTTTGATCACATTGTATGAGAAAAACATGAAACTTGTCGAGTTTTACAAGTATTGTAAATAATGATAAAACATATATTTCAAACTGAAAGTTGTCAGTTACTAAAAAATCACAATTCATATAGAAAAAATGGTTTTCTATTGAAAAATATAACTACTGTAAGCATTGGGGCTTACAATTTGAGTTGTGGACGTCCATTACATTTGTGTTTTCAGTGGTAAATTGCATCCATCACTTTAATTTCATTGATTGCATAGAGAAAAAGTGAATTCGGAATTCTTGGTAAGTATTTCAAATATTCTGTAGCTTATCTGTTCGATTCAGCTGACTGCTCTAATATTTTTTCCGCAGCTGTTGAATAATATTCAATAAAATCATTTGGTGTTATATCACATTCAAATTCGTTTTGATTATTATTCTCAATACGTTCATAATTGATGAGTCTCTATGTGTCTTCACTTTTATTTTCGAGATGCAAAATGAAGTTATCATAAGCTGTTTGCTTTGTTTTACTCAGCGATATATTATAGCTTCTCTTATAATTTCGGTAATTTTCAAGACTTACACCATCACCTCTACTATCATTGATGATTTTCGAAGCTGATAGTTTGCTTTTCTTATCGTGTAGTTTTTTGTCGAATACTTTTATGAGAGTGTTGAGTTTCGCGGATACTGGCTTCAGTGGTAAGTATTTGTCAACATGGATAATAAAGGTGCCTATTAGATCTTCTAACAGGAATTCAACATCATCAGTATGCTCAAAAATGTCCCAAATTTTTCAATATTTTGGCTAGAGATTTTTCGTCGAAGAATTTTTTCAGGTTTAACATTAGGCATGTTCCTAAATTTGATATATTGCACATTATGGAGCAATGAGCAATACCAGTTTCGAAGTTATCAGAATCAAAATTATCAAACCTGGTGTAGTCTTTGATAGTTGCTACTATTCCATAGCAGTTTGTTGAGTCTATAAAATCAGTCAAGATACTACTATGTATATTGAAGTGTATATTGAAGTCTCCTAAGATTATCATATTTTGATAATTGATTGATAAATGATTCAGCAACCCATCTAATTTTTGGCAGAAAACAATATCTTTATGAAGTGGAGATCTATACAAAATTTTTATAACTGTGTTGAAACCCTTTAACTTTAACCAGCAGAATTCTACATGGAACTCTGCACAATATTCATTCAAGCACAAAGTTTCGAATTCAATATTTTTGTCAATAAATATGGCAACCCCACCATGTTCATTCTCATCTCTACAAAAATGAGAAGCTAGTAGGTGGTCGTTTGATTGTATCATTTGAGACTCACACTAGGGAGCTAGTACTGAAAAATAGTTTTGTTTTATAAAATGTGTAGGAGAATTTTTGTTCGATACACATTGAATATTCCAGTGAAATATACTCACACGATTCATCTCACAGTTTGAGTTATCTTTTTGATTTGGATGTCTTCTTTCTTCTGAGGTTTCAAGTGAAGAAACCTATTTAAACAAGCGCCTTCCAGCCAAATATTAGAATTATTCGCTTTTTCAAAATTGTCTTATATATATTATTTTTAAAAGATGAGTACATATCTGCATACTTGCGATTGATCGATTAGCAGATTACTTCTGTGAAATGTTCAATCAGCAGACTTTTCATTTCATCAACTGTGGTTTCCTTGTTCACCCTGTATACGTGAAGAGCTGTTAGTTCTGGTACGCCTTTTACTGGCAGTCCAGAGTTTCTACCGGTCACTTATAGTTTTTTGTTGGTTCTATGTTGTCGTCTGTAGCTAGCTGGAATCCATACTTCTGAATTGTTTGCAGCCGGTTGGTTATTTTGAACTGTGCCCATTTCCTTGCGGCTTCTTTCTGTATCAATTTTCAATAGTTCTGCTGATATCTGTTTTTGTGGTATATGATGGTTTGTTTTTGGGTCTCCTTCGGAATTTCCATTTCTTTTTTCAGTGCTAGCGCTATCAGCTGTCGCCTTTTTTGTGGTTAATACAGAAACATTTTCGTTTTTGTCTGGTCTCTCACTTTTTGCAGTGTGCTGTAACATTCATTTTGTTCAGCAAACTGATTTAGACTAGGAGAAATCGGCGCATGAGTACGGAAAACTATTCCACCTCAATTTTTTCATGCGATCCTCTTCAAATTGCCCTACTGATGATATAAATGCATGTTGCTATGGGGCAACCCCGTGCCATATTGTTCAAACCAAAATTGTTTAAACAATTGAAAAGAATAGTCATTTTTCAACCGAACAATTTTTTTTTCATATTGAAATACAATTTAAAAAGGTTTCATGACTTTTCACGATAAAGTGAATATTTTCAGAGATATGAATTTTTAAAGGTTCGATGAATCTCAAATTTGGGTACTTTTGACCCATGAGAAATATTTAAAAAAAAATTATATAAATAGTATTTTTTTTTAATTCTTTATACAATAGTTAATAATATTCTTAATAGAGATTTAAAAAAATTTCATTGTTTATACCTGTTATTTCATTGTTAATTTTGCGTGCTCATAAGTATGCGTCGCTTACCTTTAAATATTGCCGTCTCTCTCTGACTCATGCGCTGCATGGGCCTCTCTGTGTCCTGAATTATTATTTATCATTTATCTTAAAAACTATTAACTTTATCAAGATTGTTGAAGAGAGCAATGTTATTATTAATCAATTGTCTACAATTTGTTCATGACAATTTTTTTTCTGGAATCAATTTTACAAAAGTTATTGAAGCATGAATCGGAACATGTAATTAAAATAACTTTTTTATCAGTTTATATTACTTTTTTGTTATTAAAGCAGAAAGTAATTACATTGAATAGCTTCTTCAAACGAAGGTTATAGATGTAGAAGTATGAAATAATGAAACAAAATTTAAAAATAAGTATTTATTTATTATCAATGTCATTTTTATATATTATATTCTTACAGTCTTCTGAATCACAACCACATAGAAGTATGCAACTAATATAATTTTTTTTTACAGTTACAAGATTTGATTGCACAGGATTCTTTACAATTACACGGTTCTTCTTAAGATCAGTTGGAAATGGGCTTTTGTTTATAAATAAAGGTAGCAAAGTACCATTCTCTAGTTTGTATCCGAAATTCGTAAAATCTAATGTTCATATTGGGGATTCAATGCATTTTTCCAAATGTATGTTTGAGCAGAAGCTCTAAGTGCATGCAAATGCAAGGCATCTGATGTGCATGGAATTTTCGATAAATTAATATTAGTGCCAAAGCAACGAGAAAAAATACTTTGTCTAGCTTCATCCGCAGTGTTACCTTTTTTACCCAAAATATTTGAATACAATGTTTCTAAGCCTTTCAACTCCTTAGTACTTAAATCCAAGCCATTGCCAAGAGGGACTAAAGCATCACGATTTTCTTCTACTTTCATCATTTCTAAACCTTTTATTTTGTGCCAATTTTACTAGTCGTATCACAACCCGTAAATGCGTGTAAAGCAGGTAAAATTTCACAAACCGGGTACATACTTGTGAGCGCGCGAAATGAACAATAAAAAAACAGGTATAAACAATGAAATTTTTTTAAATATCTATTGAGAATATCATCAACTATTGTATAAAGGATTAGAAAAAAAATTATTTATATATATTTTTTTAATATATTTTTCATGGGTCAAAAGTACCCAAATTTGAGATTTTTTGAACCTTTGAAAATTCATATCTCTAAAAATATCAACTTTATCGTAAAAAGTCATGGAACCTTTTTAATTCGTATTTCAATAGGGAATATAAAAAAAATTGTCTTGTTGAAAAATAACAATTTCTTGCAATTGTTTGAACAATTTCGGTTTGAACAATATGGCACGGGGTTGCCCCATGGCACCATGTATTTATATCATTAGTAGGGCAATTTGAAGAGGATCGCATGAAAAAATAGAGGTGGAATAGTTTTCGGTACTCATACGCCGATTCCTCCTAGTCTAATTTGACTATTCATGATATCAACTTTGTCCCGTAATTCGCTTATTATTATATCTTTCTGTTTTATGATGTAGGTTGGCATTCTAGCATCGCATTTAGCTCCGTTTGAAACATCTTCCATTGCTTCCTAAAAAACTGCATCAGGGATATCGCATTGATCACACTTGTAGTCATGAAATGCAAGATTTTCTTCGACGTTTGCACAATTATAATGTAGTGACGCATGGCATTTCACTCCGTTCACGAGTTTTCTGTTGCATTTACATTACTTTAATCTTGAGAGAGTACAGAGCACACGTCCACACTCGTCGACGCCATATCGAATATCATGATAACATAATGGAGATCTGATGGTGGAATCGGCAGTCGCGGGAATCCTGAACGGTTAACAGCAGCTATCTCGTGTTTGGGCTTATTTTTTGTTAATTATTAGATTCTTCTAAATATCGTTTTCTCATTCGAGCAGCAGTTTTTGCAGGCCTACCCATATTGGTATAAGTGTAAATATTATATAACAATTAATTGTTGGAGTAGGTAATTATATTATACCGGGTTATTCACGTTATTCGACAAGAAGCATTATGGCTAAGGCATTTTATTTTTAAAAACGTTTTTCCCTCAGGATGGATAACATTTCAAAAATATTTTCATGTTGTACAGGGTGTGCCAAAAACACGAAACGTATCAAAGTTGTAATTTTTTTGAAGGAATACCCTGTATATTATTTCATTTAAGGACTTTACGATCAAATTATAGCCAAGATTCATGAAGGTTTAATTCACCTATACCTCATGATTTTTGAAATTTTCCTATTTTGCGAAAATGTAGTATCAGTTTTAATGCTAAAATTCTCAACTGGTATTTTTTTCAACCGACGAAATCAAAAAGGAGAAGGTTTTCTAGTCGACACGGAATTTTTTTATGTATGACCACGCATAGAGTAGTTCGATTTCGATGATTCTTTTTTCATTGGAGGGGGCGTACTTCGAAGTTGGTCCCATTTGAATTTGAAAGAGAAAATCTTTCCCTAAGGGTAGCAAAATGAAGGATATTGATTGTTCACCCTCTGAATTTTTGGTTCGTTACTGGGTTGGCCGATTCTTTTTTTATTAGATAGTGTATACTTCATAGTTGATCATATTTTAATCTGGAATGGAATAATCCACCTCTATGGGTAGAAAAATAGGGAATGATTGATTTTTCACTTGTGAACCCTGGCACACATATGTAGTTGACATTGACAGATTGCTATTGTCCTTATTTTTGTTCTCCTACATCCGTCACAATGATAACATCCTATGGAAGAATGAAATTATATTCAAAGAACTAAACTAACCAGATCTACCAAAAATTATTTATATTATATAACAATAAATAATTAATGTTGATAATCATATTATTCAACTGTTAATAGTTGAAGTAAGGTGGGTAAGTAAGTATTTTGCAAGTAATCAGAAATTGAATAGGTAGTGATTAGTAGATTTCAGCCACAAAAAATTTTAAAATAAAAACTTTCAAACAAAAATTAAACCAATGATAAACGGAACTGAAAAGAAAAAAATCAAATAAATCTTCCTAGTCTCAATAAATGAGCTCCTAAACTGATGTAGGTATAGTCCATCCAATATCAATCGCAGAAGCTGTTTCAATAGGGAGCAAATAAAAACCCACTTCGCTAACACGAGCGTATATGCGAAGAAACGGAACGAAAAATAATCTGTACTACTTGTATACAGTCTCCGTCGGCACAAAGAGCCCGCTGGTCAACGTGGGCTTGAGTGACTGCTGTCTGTTCTACAACCGATTCGTCTGGGCCAATCAAGTCGGACATTAATGCTTGCAGGTGTGTCTATACGATGGGAGGTCATAAATCACGCATTATATTTGTGTTTTAATAGCTCTGAAAGATAAAAAACCAATAGCGTCTGTGGTCTTGGTGTGTGCCGATCGAAATACGTTTCAGGATATTGAAATATCTAAATAAAATTAGTTATCTCCGCCACTGCTGCTCACAGGATTTCGCCTCAAGACTTTTTTATGCTTCTGCAATTGATATTGGGAAAATTATAACTGATTTTGAGTCGGCGCCAATCAAACGATCAACGAAGATCATTAAATTACTTCAAAAAAATTATTAAAATGTCACCGCGCATCTCGATGCCGTCATTTTACGCTTTACCTAACTCAATTGCTTGTTTTTTTGGCTCCGACTCAAAATTAGTTACTCACATTAGTTTAGGAGCTTAGTTATTGAGACTAAAAAGGTTTATTTTATTTTTTGCTTTTCAGTTCCGTTTTTCGTTTGTTTAATTTGTTGTCAAAAAGTTTTTTGCAAACTGATTTTGGGAAATTTATTATTTATCAAGTCGCCTATGGCGTTTTGACAAGTTGTATTATCATTTATGGTTGTCAGTTATTGATAAGTGTTTAATTCCAAATCGTCCTATTAGTGATAGCACTAGTTTGTGATCTTGTTATCATTATTTTGTTATAAAAAATGCTAGTTTATCCTAAAGAAAAAAGAATCGACATGATTTTTATACTTGGAGAATGTCGGCAATACTGTTTTCTGGCATCACGAATTCACGCTGAAAGATTTCCCAACAGAAGTCATCCACATAAATTAGCATTCGATGTCTTTTTGTACCTAACCACGACATTATGTAAGTGTTTTATGCCAAAGTTTCATGTATATTCCATACTTTTAAACTTTCATTTATACTTATGTTCAACGCATATAATCCTAATCAAAAAAATTATATATTCTATGTATTCTCAACAATGTTCCAGCTATTCTACTCTGATATGCCTAGTTTTGATCGTATTATTGTTTGTCAACCCATTTTAAAAACTTTTCGGGAAGTTTTATGATTTTTATCAGCATTTTACCCACATGCTCATGTCACGTCCTTATCACTCACTAAATAGCTGATGTGAACCCCCAAAACCATCTATTTTATAAAATATGCACACGACTGATTCAACCCATCCTTGTCCATAGTGTAAAAACTGCCCATGGACAAGCTCCTTGAGAGGGCCAATCTGCTTATCTACCATATGACAAAAAATCTGTGTACTCCACTATTATATATATTCGTACTTATGATGGTGAATAAATTTATTTATTATTATTATTATTGTTATTATTATTATTGACACTATTCAGACGAACTGGTAGTGTTCAGTATTAAAAACCCATTAGAAAGAAACCTGTGACAGAAAACGATGAAAAAGAATTTGCGGTGATTGCCTCTGTAATCGAAAATCACCATACAAGTCAAAACGTAATTGCGAAATATATTGGCATTGGTCAAGGAAGCGTATCAAGTGTTTTTAAAAATATAGTCACCATCCTTATAAAATCCAGCTTCACCAAGAACTTTCCGAAAACGATTATGGGAAACGAGTTGAATTTTGTATGTGGGTACTGGATAAAGTTGCAGATGATGAAAACATTTTCAGTTCAGTTCTGTTTAGTGTTCATAACAATGGGACTGTTGATAGACCAAACCACATCAATGTAGAATCATCCATAATCAACACAGATGGTCAGTGAATGTATGCGACCTAATAATGGGTCAATATTTGATTGGTCCTTATTTTTCGAAGGACATTTAAATGGAATGTTGTTTTTAGAATTTCCAGCAAATTATTTTTCAGTACTATTATAAGGCATTCCCTTAGACATAAGAAGAACGGTGTAGTTTCAAAAGGATGGAGCCTTCGCACATTTCTATTGTGAGGTCCGTGAATATCGGAATTTTCATTCATGAAATCGATGGATTGGAAGAAATGGATTCAACATTTGGCCCCCAAGGTCACCCGACCTGCCGTCACTTGATTTCTTCTTATGGGGATACATTGGAGGATTCGTTTATGATACACCTCCAACAACACCAGACGATATGAAACAGCGCATGAGAGAAGATTTTCTAAATGTAAGCCCGCATTTGTTGGAAAATGTTGCTGAAGGTTTTAGAAAGAGGATACGTTTGTGTTTAGAGTCTGATGGTCGCCATGTTGAACTCTTCAAACTAATACATAACAATTGAAATATTGAAAAATGAACAGAATTAATAATTCTATCTCGATGTTTATTTCAATCGATTCCATAGGCCATAGGCGACTTGATAATTATTAACATTTTTAAAATCAGTGACGAATTATCTATATGAATGTATACGAGTATTCGATGAACAACTAAATTTGACATCTGCTGTTGACATTGAATACAGGGCGTTCCATTTAAATTAAACAAATTATTGCCGTTTGAAGATTGTAATTATGTTGCCTCAATTTTTACACTCCTGGTATAAGTTAGTAAATATTTCACTAGTGCGATATAAAAGTTCTGCAGTTAGTAGCCTCTAGCATTAATTTGGTTAAAAAAAAACACCTGTTGCATTGAAACTGATTTTCACAAAATAAGAGATATTTCAAAAACCATAATAGTCTACCCGACAAGTTGAAAATGGTCTAAAATAGAGATACTGCTCTCAAAATTATGTGTGATAGTTCATTGGATCCGGAATAATGCCTAGAAAAATGTGCCAAAAGCGTGTATTAGCACAAATTGCAAAAGTTATAAACAATTGAAGATGAAAAAGAAATGGCATTTCGTTGTTTGCCAATATTTCATGAACTATTGATATTTAAGAAATTTCAAAAAAAGATTCTGAAAGAGGAGAAAATTTCCAATCAAAAACTTCGAGCTCACGGAACCCTATCTCCATTATTTATAATTTTAATTTAACGCTGAAAATTGGTCTCCGAGCGACATTTTTAGGTTGAGCGCGCGGCGTCAAAAGCGAGTACAACACATTAATTAATTTATTTAAGGTATTAATTTTTTTTTTAGATTTGAAAAAATTATAGTGTATTTGGAACACTATAAATGATTTATTTCCGTTGGAAATTTTACTTAAAGTTGATTTTTCAACAAGTTAAACGATTGTTAACTAACAAAATTTTCTCGAACTTCTGTCTCAATTGTAAATGAAAAAAAATGTTTAAATAATTGTCATAAAATTTTTTTGCTTCGTAGAGCCTTTCTTATATACATACTCAACAAGATCACGCCATAAAAGTTAGAAAAATATTCATACTTTGTTTATAATAATTTTTGTACTAGAATAAAAACTAAAAAATCCAAGTAATGTTGTAAAAAAAATTTTTTTTCTTAATCATCATATTATCGTTTTTTTTCATCAGTACAACATATAAATTGATTTGCAGAAAAAAAAACGCCATTTGTTGATCAATTTTTTATAAACAAATTGATAATTTCAATATTTTTGAAATATGTTTTCCCACAACTTCATTATATTACAAATATTATGATTTAAAAAATAATATTTTACCTTAATAACAATTTTTAATTGTTTATAATAGTTTTTTTGTATTTCTATTGTTTAAATAATTAGTTAAGAATTTTTTTTTTTCTGAAAATCATAATTGACAGTCCTCTATAAAGTAACAAAAAAACCTTTTTTTTTATCAACAATTCCATTGTTTATTAACTTACCAATTTATTATAAACAATTTTTTTACTTTATTAGATTTGTTTTCTGAAACTTCTGAAATTTACAAAAACAACCATATATAACAAAGTATAGAAAAAAAAATCCCAATTTTTCCCAATTCCAATTCCCAAAGTACAATAAAAAATTGGAAAAATGTTTTTTCTATACGTTGTTATATATGGTTGTTTTTGTAAATTCCAGAAGTTTCAGATTTTTTTTTAACAAAGTTAAAAATTTGTTTATAACAAAGTGGTGAGTTAATAAACAATGGAATTGTTGATAAAAAAAATGTTTTTCTGTTACTTTATAAAGAAATGTCCTAAATTGATTTGTTGAAACAAATCAATCTATCATACCCCATGACAGGTTTTAATGTCAGAAAAAGCTAATTTCAAAGTGTCTCTCCAAAAGAAATGATTCTAACTTTTTCCATCTTTGCAAAGTGAGATTGCTTCTTGAAAATGTGTTTCCCATTTCTTCCGGTCTTCCTGATGATCGTGGAAGCGTGAAATAGATTTTCGTCGACAAAAATGTAATGAAGACGCAGGAGAGACATCGCATTCTCCTGCGTCAATGTTACAAATGATTTCTGGTGAGTACTCTCTTTTGGAAAACATTCTTCTTTGCCTCATTCATCTTTATGAGTTCTTAATTAAGACTGGAATAGAAAATCAAATAACTATCTGAATGAAAATGCAAATTTTCAATTTCAGATTTTTTCTTTTGAGTTAGGGCCTTTTCAGAATATCTATCAGATGTAGTTCAATGTCCAGCGTGGCTTTAGCCGGGGAAGTAGTTGTTTTCTGTTAGACATTCACAAAAAATAACTTCATTTTAATCGTGGATTTTTCAATTCACAGAAAAATATTTCTATCAATATTCAATTGAGAGTGTTTCCCTTTTCAAAAAGAAATGTCCATTATGATTTTTAGAAAAAGAAAAAAAACTGATTATTTAAACAATAGGAATATAAAAAAACGATTATAAACAATTAAAAATTGTTATTAGGGATTTTTTTTCCAAAAATCATGATATTTGTGATATAATGAAGTTGTGAAAAAATTTTTTTCAAAAATATTGAAATAATCAATTTGTTTATAAAAAATTCATCAACAAATGGAGGGAAACATTTTTATTGCAAATCAATTTATATCTGGTATCAATGAAAGAACGATAATATGATGATTAGGAAAAAAATATTTTTTTTTTAATTACATTACTTGGATTTTTTAGTTTTTGTACAAGTTCAAAAATTATTATAAACAAAGTATGAATATTTTTTAACTTTTATGGCGTATTTTGTTAAGTATGTACCTATATAAGAATGGCTCTACGAAGCGAAAATTGTTTACGACAATTATTTAAACTTTTTTTCATTTACAATTAAGACAGAAGTTCAAGAAAATTTTGTTGGTTAACAATCGTTTAATTTGTTGAAAAATTAAGTTTAAGTAAAATTTCCAACGGGAATGAATCATTTATAGTGTTTCGAATACACCATAATTTTTTCAGATTGAAAAAAAAAATTTAATACCTTAAATAAATTAATTAATGTGTCGTACTCGCTTTTGACGCCGCGCGCCCAACCTGAAAATGTCGCTCGGAGACCCATTTCCAACGTTAAATTAAAATTAGAAATAATGAGGATAGAGTTCGACCTGAAAATGTCGCTCGGACCATTGAAATTCCTCTCTTTTTGAAATTTCTAAATAATGTTTATGAAATATTGTAAACGAAATGCCATTATTTAATCTTCAATTGTTTATAACTTTTGCAATTTTTTATGTGCTGATACACGCTTTTGGCACATTTATCAGGCGTTATTCCGGATCCAATGAGCTCACACATAATTTTAAGAGCAGTATCTCTATTTTAGACCATTTTCAACTTGTCGAGTAGACTAAAGGTTTAGGTGAATCAAACCTCAATGAAGCTTGGCTTCATTTCGATCGTAAAATCCGGAAATGAAATAACATTTAGGGTTTTACATTTAAAAAATAACAACTTTGATACGTTTCGTGTTTTTGGCACAACCTGTACAAGATAAAAATATTTTTTAAATGTAGCGCTAATAGGTCCCTATCCATCCCAGGGGAAAAACTTTCTTATGATCAAATGCTGCAGCCATAATGCTTCGTGTCGAATAACGTGAATAACCAGGTATAACAGTTACAGTGAGTTTGGTCAGTATGTAGTATGTAGGTAGTAATTGGTAGATTAAAGCTGCAAGAAATCAAAACGACGAAAAAACAAACTGAAAATCAACAACGTGTGCACTCACGTGTGCGTGTTCGTTCTGGTAGTTGTCTCGCTGATATTATAGTCCGGTCAATATAGACATTTAAAAGAACAAAAATTACCAGAGGGCCAAATATTGATGGAGAGCTGGGGTTCACCATTACAAATATATTTTTGAAAATCCCCATCGATCCTATGTGTGCTACAAAAGTTATTCGGGGTCAAAGGTCGAAATTTGAGGTTTTTTGGATTTTTCTCGGAAACGGTGGGTTTTATAAAAAAAAAAATCAAACCAATGTTGTAGATCTTGAAATTTTCTACAAAAATGGATGGATTTTTTCCGAGAGTTACCATTCCAAAGATAATGCGATTCTAAGAGTCACATTATACATGATATGCATACATTTCCACGCCACCTGTGAGGTAGTGTACTCGGCGCGTTTTTTTACCGTGGTTTCCCCTGTAGGCCCACTCCACTAACTGTCATGACAATTTAAGGATAAGTTAAGGGAACAATACCCGTCAAGTACTAGATATTACCTTATTATTGATATTGATTATTGATATTGCTTTTGATTATTGGGTTAACTATTGTTTTGATTTCTTTAGATATTTTTATCAGATTCATACTCTTGGAAGTCTACTTCAACAGTCATGTCTCCTCCGATTTCTTCTTCTTCCTCTTCCTCTTGCTGGATGTTCATAAATTGTTCAAATGTGGAGTCATTGGTCTCTTCATTGAAATCACAGGGATCTTCCTCTATTGTACTCAACTGGACATTTGAGCAAGAGTGACCATGGCAATTGGTACACGCTGGGGAACACAGCAACCCGATTTTTTTACAGCCACATTTGCCACTACAACCTTTTTTGCAATTGCAGAAAATAGTGTTGAGGAGTTTTTCTGGAGCAGGTGGGAGTAAAGTTTGTATCGGTTCCAGAGTATTATCTATCAATTTTCAACCCCAGTCTTCTGGGTTCAGTTGATTGCCTAGCCATGTTTGAACTTGATAGTATACTCGATACAAGTGTTGAATAGCAGATGCCGATGTTGGAGGGAGACATGATAGTTGTACTTGTTTCTTGTTTCGCGTATTTTTTACAAGAGTTAAGTATCGGTATTTATCAATGCAAGTAATTTTTTCTGGAGCTCCATAAACCGCAAGAAGAAAGCGAATTCCTTCCGTAATTATTGTTTGAGGTGTGGAATCAATTTCTGTAAATACTTCAGCGCAGTCAGTCGAATCTTTTTTTCGAATAATTTAAATACTGACGTTTTTCCCCTTCTGTACAAGGCCACGTGGGTAGAGGGGATTCAGTTAGGGACTGACTATCTTTTGAATACATGTTTTCAGAATAGTATAATATATATGGAAGAGACACAAATAGATATTTATACTTGTTTCAAGTGCCTGATTATGTATATACGTGGCTTATATGTGCATATCATGTATAATGTGACTCTTAGAATCGTGATATCTCAGGAATGGTAACTCTAAGTGAAAAGGTCATGGTGACTATTTTTGTAGAAAATTTTAGGATATACAACTTTGGTCTGAAGTTTTTTTCCGATAAAACTCACTGTTTTCGAGAAAAATCCAAAAAATCTCAAACTTTGACCTTTGACCCCGAATAACTTTTGTAGCACACATAGGATCGATGGGGATTTTCAAAACTCCATTTGTAATGGTAAACTCCAGCTCTCCACTGATATTTGGCTCTCTGGGAATTTTTGTTATTTGTCCACTATTTTTATGTCTAAATTGACCGGACTATTAGGGACGCATCACGCATTCCGCAGTCACCATTTTACGCTTTACGTAAATAATTTGCTCCTTCGTTCGTTTGGCACCGACTCAAAATTAGTTACTTACATTACTTCAGGAGAGTAGTTATTAGGGCTGAAATGGTTTATTCTATTTTCCGCTTTTTTTCGTCGATGTAATTCATTGTTGAAAAGTTTTTATTTTCGAAATATGTATCAGGCATATTTTACTCTAAATACCGGACACTATCTGTACGTGAAAGGAACCTAACCAAACCTGATGGTGAAATTATTGTTACATTTTTTTTTCGACCGATTTGGTTGAGATTAGGATCGATGTTATTGGCAAAAAAACTATTGCTTTCCCGCCAACGTTTCGAACTTCAATAAACTCATCATCGGGGCTCTGTAACAATGAGTTTTGCTTTACAAATTCTTTCGGAGAAAAGTTGAATGTGGTAAAATAATAGAAAAAATATAATGAGAAAAATGCCCACAGAATGTTGAAACATTTCCATGGGTTCAGAATATAAACATATTTTTTATTAAAATATAAGAAGATACACCAAAAATTAGTTTTCTCGGGTGGAACAATAATAAATAAAAATCGGACATTTTAGATACGTGAATAACGACCATTGACGGCACAACAGATTCCATATTTTGCTCGGGACAAATGAAACTGAGTTAAAATTCCTCCGAGAGTGACTGAGAATCTGGGAGATTCTTTTTATGTTAAAAAACAAAACAGTGGTGGTCAAAAAACCTATAATGGTAACGAATCATTTCGGTAGCCGACTTATCAGGCTGAAATATGCCGTGTTCAATCCTTCTATATCTCTTCTGGGATTCACACTATTTGGTGAAGAATTTGCATCATTTCGCTGATGAGTCTTTTAGACAAAGAGGATTTTTGATCAAGAATGGTAGGATTTATAAAATCATAAGAATGGCCATTTTCTCTAGTGTATTTCTTGGGGCTGTAGGATTATTTACAAGTTTTCTTGTGTCCCTGTCAGGTTCAGATATTCGTTTTTCCAAATAACGTCCTGTTTGACCCACATAGCATTTTGTGCATTCGTCACAATTGATTTTGTATATAACATTTGATGTAGATCAGTGGGAGCTTTCTCTTTTTGACAGGAAAAAAATCTTTTTCCAATGGTGTTTTCTCGTTGGAGAATGAAATTTCAGATTATTATTCATTCATAATATTTGCAAGTCTTTCAGAGAGATTCCTTACATATGGTATTTTGTTGCATTTTATCATCTGGTTGTTAGTTTTGTTAGATGGCTTGTTATCTTGAAGAATGTTATTAGTCAAATATGGAGGGTAATTATACTTCAATTTTTTTTCGGTGATATTCCGGGTTTGAGATTTTGAATGCCCTAGTTTCAAGATTTCCTCTGATATTGATTTTATGTTGGAAAATGTGTTGTGAGTGATAATTGAGAAATCTCTCTGAAAAAGTTTTTCTTCAATAACATTGATCCTAATCCCAACCAAAAACCAATTGAAAAACAAACAGAGTGTACGTGAATAAGTGCGATAAACTTCAGGAGGTGATTCTGCATGAAAAAAATAATTACAGTTGGGCTACATAACTTTTGTCCGCAAATGCTTCGTTTTCCGAGATACGGGGTGTTGAGGATTTTTTTATTTTTTGCTCTGAAACTGGTCGATATATGCAAAGAAATTTGGTGAGTTTTGAGAGGTAGTCATTGCGCAGTTTTTCACATGCAATTATTAATTTTATGCTCATTATTGGTGCGCATACGGGTAATGATCTAGATTTGTTTAGAGAAAAAATGGTACGCTACTGGAATATTTCAAATCATTTCCCGTTCAATTTGTGACAGAAAATCTCTCCTGCCTTTTTTTCGTACGGGGCGCCGTTTTTATGCAAAAAAATAAAACATCTTAACGCGTATTTGTCATTACTTTAATACATTATCTAGTAGCGATGCTGGTAGGCTACTGTCAACATTCTGTTGAATACGAATATTTCAACGAAATGTCAAATTAGCGTTTCTTCATTTTCAAGCATTCAGTTTGGTATAATATTATTGATAAGAAGTAATTAATGGAACAAGTACTCGAAAAATCGCCAACATACTGAATGTAAGCAACTTCACGGTATTTAAAGTTCTTAAAGAACAGCAATTGTATCCGTTTCATATTCAACTCTACCTAGAGACTTTTTTCCGCGCCTAGTTTTCTGCCATTGGATTCTTCATCAAATCGCTCAAATTCCTTATTTTTCAATAATACTGACGAGGCTAATTTTTGATGTCAGTGTATAAGAAATTTCCCTAACGATCACCTCTGGGCTGAGGAAAATCCACATGGAATCTTTGAAGCTCATTTTTCAGTAAATGAATGGCTTGGGGTACTTGATAACCATTTAATCGGTCCATATTTCCTCCCACAACGACTAACAGGCGAATTTTACCTTAATTTCCTACAGAAAGAGCTAATTGTTCTTCTTGAAGAAATTCCTCTACAGCTGAGACAACACTTCTGGTTCATGCATGATGGTGCACCAGTCCATTTTAGCATTATTGTACGCAATCACTTAGATATCGTTGGATTGGTAGGGGAGGTACGGAACATTGGCCTGCTCGATCTCCAGATTCAAATCCTCGAGATTTTTGCATTTGGGGTTTCCTCAAGTCATTCAACTCTCGTCGAAAAAGTTGAAAACCTGAGGAATCGAATTATAGCCGGCTGTGAGACAATAAGAAATATACCAGGAATATTTGCGCGAATACGACAATCAATGAGGCGAACAGTTGAATCTTGTATAACGTATGAGGGAGGTCATTTGGAACATTTGTTGTAGCTGTGCTCCTATTTATTTATTAGTATTATTTTCTGTTATAATTCTGGTTTAACGTTATTGTATTGGATAGTTCTTGATAATGTATTGAAGGAGTGAATAATGCGCGTTAAGATATTTATTTTTTTTGCCTGAAAACGGCGCCACATACGAAAAAAGGCATGGTAGATTTTTTGTCACAAATTGAAAGAAAAATTCAAAAATTGTTTTTTATTCAAAATATCTCAGTGGCGTACCATTTTTTTATTTAAAAAAAAATTAGATCATTACCCGTATGCGCGCCAATGATGAACATAAAATTCCTAATTGCAGGTCAAAAAATGCATAATAACTACCTCTTAAATCTCACCAAATTTCATCCTCATATTTCGACCACTGTCAGAGCAATAAATAAATAGTCAGTTTTTAAGAAAAACTTTAACACCCCGTATCTCGGAAAACGAAGCATTTTCGGACGAAAGTTATATAGCAAAGAGTCATTATTTTTTCATGCAGAATCAACCCCTGAAGTTTGTCGAACTTATTCACTAGCACCCTGTATATGTAGATCACCAAACTTACCATAATTGTTAAGAATATTCAGGCGAATTTCCTTTCGCGAGCACGACTCTGGTCGAATTCCGGAATATTTGCGCCAACCGCATACTTATGAGGAGACATTTCAAAAAGTCTTTCATTAGCATGTGCAATAAAGACTCTTTGTTTGCGCGTTCGTTCCATTAAAACTTTATTTCACCGCATTCAATTTACGAAAATTCGATAAATGGCACCCTGGATAGCAAACGACGAGTTTTCTAGTTTCCTGTGTGTTCGAGACGAGTTTGTTTATATTTTCGATGTTCCATGCCACGTAATGTTTCAATTACCACATGCAGTTTTAAGAGCATTGAAGTCAGTTCCATATGAAGCCTGCATGTGAGTGCGAATGAATTCTAGTTCAGGGAACATTTCAATTAGGTTGTTGGTGGCTCTGGGAGTTGATGGCATTCGGAACTCCAAAAAAGTGAGGGGGAAAATACATAAACCCGAATAAATATAAAATATAAAGGGTGACCCAGGAGTGCCTACAAGTTCCCTAACTGTTTTTCTATCTATCGACTTGATTTTTTTCAAACGATAGGTCCGACATTCTAATAATATTTCTGTTTGTATACAGGATGTCCCAAAATAAGATAGACAAGTGAGCTGTGTTTTTTCGAACGGCAACCCTCTCTTTCTGTTACATTTTTGGATTCGCCCCTAAATTGTCGATATAATTCTCTGACTCATTTGCAATAGTGTTTGACTTCTGTCGATTTATGTGTCAAAATAGCGTCGTTTATAAACCCATAGACAAGTTTATAACCATTCGAGATAACTCAACAAACTTTTTTCCAGTCGATTCCTTAGGCTTTAGTCAGGTCAAAGTCGATATTCTGCCGCCTGTTACAATTCAGAAATAATAAATTACAAATGAAGGATACAGGGGAAAAACCGACTGAGTCACTTTTTGTCACACTTGATCTGGAAGCATTTTCAAGGTTATATTTACTTTTGTGAGAACACGTGCTATCAGATTGATGAACTGTTAATGACTTGTCAAAATGTTTTACGTGTGTGCGCTCATGCGTAATAAAAAAAAATAACCCCAACCCACTAATTTTAGGAAAATTTGATAATACAACCATGACTCAGTCTTTTTTCTCCACAACATTACTCTCAGATCTGTCCAATTTCGTTTCTAGGCTGATTATGAGGTAAGTTATTTCAAAAATGATATTATCATACATTTCGATACAAAGTATAATTGAGGGAATGTTTAATGTGAGTTCATGCGTTTGTAAAAGTAACTTCTTACTAAATTCTCTCCTTTTTTCACTGGCAGCTAAACATTATCATTATAAATGAAAATCTGCAAAAAGTTGTTTACCGTCAGCTCAAATGAATTTCATGGTAACAAACACGTTTTGATACGACTTCATGTGTTTTCGAGTTTACTTTTCTAGCCCACTCTGTTTCATCTCTAATAAAAATAGAACGATGAAATTATCACATGGTTAAAGTACGTGCGTTCGGTGAACCATGTTTCAATATTTATTTATTTATAAAACTTTCCAAGAAACAATACATGTTTATAACAATATTGAATTTAGAGTAATGATTGACAATTCATCGATTATTGGATGTATCAAAGTTACACTTGTCAAACTATTATAACTGCGTCCTGTGCGCGACTTCGGCAGCTCACCTCAAATGTTTTAGTTGCGAATAGTGATGGTAATGAATATATGCAGTTACTTACCTAAATGTCCACTTCACAGTTAGCAACGTCTCCTTCCACTTATGAGTTCGACAGGATTGAGCTCACAATGATATGGAGGTAATTGTAATACAACCATCTTTTTTTTCTTCAGCCATTTCGTCTGTTTGTAGTTTGCTTTGTGTTGTCTCGCAATGAATAATAGTTCTTTTTCCACCATGCAATTATCATGAGAGAGATCTTTCTGCTGTAACCAATTTTTTTTTTTTTCGATTTTGATGTTGGCAACGCTTCCTCAAGCTGGAATGGTAGTTCGAATGACAATAACGCCATTCGCAGGCAACAGCTCTATCAATTGTGAAAAGTAGTCCTCAAACACGTCCGCATTCATCGCCTCGTGGTAATCTTCTGTTGATTTCGAGACGAATTGCAGCACCACTATTGACAAAACCATGCTCAATTCCAATGTGGGTGATAATTAACCTACGGCCTTTTCCGATCGGTGCAGGTAACCCAGTGGGATATCCTTCCATGACTGCTTGGCGGAAAGTTTTTATGTTAGTGTCGACCCATGTTTGCTGCACACTATGTTCTTCGTTGAGCCATGTTTCGTCCAAATAATGAATTGTCCTTCCTTCAGATCGATACTTCCTGATCGTTCTTTAATAATTTCTTCTCCAACGTACAATTTCGTCTCCATCTATAAGGAGGGACTTTCTATTCTGCTTCTATCAGGAAAAACCTATCTCGCGTGAAAAATTCCATAATTTGGTTCTGCCTACTTGTGGTTAATCGTCGTCTTCCTGAATTGACTGTGGAACTTTGTCTATTGTTGGTATCTCTTTATTTATATGAAAAAAGTGAACTTTTTTCGGATGGCGATCCTATCAGAGTCAACGATTGATAAAGACTTCCTTACTGAATTTTGTTTTGGTGCACTAATGTCTCCACTTCTACTCTCGTTAAAAAACCTGTAAATTGTTCTTTCACTCTCTCCCGTCGTATAAGAACATGTAGACAGTATCAGGCGAACGGAACTCGTGGGTTGTTGATAAACAATTGCATCATTCACATTAAGCACTATAGTGTACAGTGTTTGCAACAAATGTATTGAATTTAGCTGGTGTGAAGTTTGCACCCGATGCCATTTTCATAAACACTTCTCGAAGATCACAAACGTATTAGGAATAAGAAGGTTTTGTTTTGCTTTTATTCAGCATAACATATCCAATTCTACGCCACTGAAAGGCCTCGTTTTCAAACAGCCACATTCCCCCAATCTGGAATTTCGA
Source organism: Gonioctena quinquepunctata (assembly GCA_018342105.1). Taxonomy (NCBI): domain Eukaryota; kingdom Metazoa; phylum Arthropoda; class Insecta; order Coleoptera; family Chrysomelidae; genus Gonioctena; species Gonioctena quinquepunctata. Next base: position 22,593 of record JAFIRS010006111.1, on the reverse strand, counting down.
CTCCATATGTCTCCCAGGCATGTTAATTAGCTTCCACTCATTTTTTATGCATTCATTATTCGGGATGAATATTCTCTTTTGCAAAATCTCGGAGACTGGTTATTAAAAATGAAGCGAATGGTCCGACATACATCCATTCTAGAATATGCATCGTTTATTAAAGGATCTTGTAGTGGATAATATAGTTCCTATAAAAAATTGCAGTTTCAGCTTGAAAATAACATTTCACAGAGAATATTTTTCTGAGAAATGGTTAGGTATCAGAAATTGAAACCCATAAGAACTGTTTTGGAAGCGACATAGGTTCAAATTAATTTTTCTAAACTCATTCATGAGTATTTACGAAATAAGAAAAAATATATTATTTGGAGATCCCAAAAATCGTTTGCCAATTGAAAGATAAAAGCCGATAAAATTAGTTATATTTATATATATTGTTATGATAAGAAATATTTGTTCAATGTAAAAAGAATAAAAAGTGATATAATGATAGCTATATATCACATAAATACCTGCTATGTTTGTTTTGCAATTTTTCTGTACATTTTGCTTTTCTGAAACCTTGTACCATTTTCTAGTCGACGCAGATGTCTCAAGAGTTTAGCAGTGGAGCTTTTTTATTGTCATAAGTATGTTGCCAACAATTCATTTAATTTGCACAACCTATAGAAAATGTAGAAATCAAAATTCATGAATAAAACTTTGAGTACAGAAAATTGTCAGATATGAATTTCAACTAACTCTGCATATATTATGTAAGGTAGAGGAATGTAAATTGTATATGGAATCCATAACATAGTTTAGAATGAGGAAAAGTGCTATAGAAAGTAAGTATAACCCTGAAATTCGCGAGAAAAAACAAAAAGTGATGGTTGCCAGGAAGAAAAATAACACGGATTGAGGAGATGAAAGAATTATTTTTGGATGAACACAGTGACAAAATTTATGGATCACTAATACGAAAATACTACGACAAAAGAAGCAATTCAGCCAATTGACAACTATACAGTGCTTCTCAAAAGTCCCCTCTCCCCCTCTTATTTTTTGAACGATTATACATAAACAAGTGAATTTTGGAAACTGAATATTAAAGGTTGTAAACGTCCCTTCTAGTGATGATAGATGACGAAATCGTTAAAGATGACGTCACAAGGCCATTGTGACCAATAATTTTAAATGGAACCCTACGGCAAGCGACACCTTTTTCTATCTACTTGAAGAAATTGCTTGATGTGACCTCCATTTACTTCCTGACAGAGAAATATCCTATTTTTGAACTTTTCTCGGAATTTTTCAAATGTGTCTGCGGAAACAGCCTCACATTATGCAACAATACGTTGTTTTGAAACGTCAATATTGTCAGGATCAGTGGCGTCAACCTTCGATTCAAGGTTCCCCCACAGAAAAAAATCCAAAGGTGGGAGGTCCGGTAATCGAGCTGGCCATTCCGTTGAACCTCGTCGTCCATTTGGGTATGTGTTTCACGAAACAGGTGAGGATTTGCGTCACTCCAATACCTCACATTGTGTGTATTTACATTTCCATTCAGATAGAAAGTACTTTCGTCACTAAACAAATTGTTTTGACATAGTCTGGCTGTTGGTTAATTTTAGTTTCCATATTTTTACAAAATTCTAGTCTTCGGTCTGGGTCGTCGTCTGAGAGTTGATGAACAATTTTTTATTTGTATGGATGAAATTTGGTTTTTTTTCAACACCCTGTGTACTGTACTTCAACTGACTTCACAGGTAGATGCAACGTGAGTTGTTGGAGAAGTAGGATTAATTATTACTTCTGCCAGTATACCAATTCTTTTCTCAAAAGAAATTTGTGGTCTGCCAGATCGTTTCGCATCATTAATACTACCCGTTGTTTCAAACTCACGAAGAAGCTCCCTCAAATAGGTCCCTGAAACGGAAAGGATTTTATAGCTGCCACAACATCTTCTTCTGAAACTTGGAGAATTGAATAATTTGATAAATCTTGATTGATATCTTGAAATTTAATTCTGGAGTCTGAACGACGATGTTTCAAACGAAGTTCCGATAAAGTATAATCATCGTATTTTACTAAAGTGTCGCTGGAACTCAAAATCCTAATAGCTGAAGTAATGTCTCCATCTGCGATTTTATCCAAAACTATCTTCGAAGAATTTTGGTTATATTTTTTGGTATTGAAATGTTCTAAAGGAGATGTACTTATTGTAGGATCAACCTTTGAATTTAGAGTTTTTATATTCCTCTTGATCAAATATGCTAGAGATACTTCACGAGTTTCTTTTGAACTAGGTACAGTGAATGAACTATATGAAAAATTCAATAGATTTTTCCAACTATCAAAAGAATTCAATTTTATGCATTCATCGGTGATTCCACTCAGAGCTGAGGCTGAACAAATTCTAGCAGACTTTGGAATTCCTTTGATTATATGATTATTTGGTTTCAAAGAAGACAATCTTGAATGCAATGCAAGAATATTAGATTGTTTTTGAGATTCATCAAATATTTGACTTGATTTAGATAAATCATGATGAGAATTTTCTCTAGAACATTCTGGTAGTGTTGAAATTTTGTGAGTTATCGATTTGTGAATTTTTAGGCCTTTAGAAGACTTGAAACTCTTATTACATAAATCACAAGAATGATAAATGATTTCATTATCGTTCATAATCTGAGATAGATGTTGAGAGTTGATTATTTTACTTAGCTTTTATTCAGTAAATCCTTTTTCTTTTCCTGGAATGATTTTCGAAAGGTTCCACTGCATTCGCCTCAAACGTCAGGTATACTTAATTGAAATTTATTTTTATATATATATATATATATATATATATTTAATTACATGATTGACTGATAAACGATCAACGCCCAGACCAAACCCCGGGTCTTAAGAACTAAAATTTTCGCGGCATATTTTTCTGATATCACATCCCTAAAGGGGGAAATGTGGGTGAGAATGGGGATGAAAGTGGAAGTACACTCTGAAATAAGAGTCATGGAAAGTAGTATTCACGCTCTCCTTCACAAATAAAGATAAATGTGTTTGGGGGTTTTCGAAAATTAAACCGTGAAGGGAAAATGGGGGTTGAAAGTCTGTAGAGTTGGTTTTCAAGTTGGGGTCATGAAAATTTTAAGTGTTTGTTTCAAATAGAAGAAATATGTGTTTCAGTGTTTTTAGAAATTAAATTCCCAAAGGGGTGAAATGAGGGTGATAGTTTGTAATGGGGGTTCAATTAATTTTTAAATTAGGGTCATGCAAATTAGTATTTGAGGTCATTGTAAGGAATAAAGAAATATAGGTTTTGGTGTTTCTATAAATGCGATCCCTACGGGGTGGAAGTTTGTGTGAGGGTTCCGTTAGTTTCTAAGTTATTGTCATTTAAATTTGGTATATGAGGTCCTTGTTACAAATAAAGGAATACGTGTTTCAGCATTTTTAGAAATTCCGTCCTCGAAGGCGCGAGTGAATTTGTAATAGTCGTCACAAAAAAAAAACGAAGTTCAACGCAGACAAAGTCACTGGCACCAGCTAGTTATAGTATATAACAGTTAATAATTGCAATAAGGTGGGTAAGTAAGTATTTTAAAAGTAATCCAAACGAAGTAGGTAGCAATTAGTAGATTTTAGCCACAAAAAAAACCTTTTAACAAAAAATAAAACCGACGAGAAAAGAAACTCAAAAGCCAAAGTCAAATAAACCTTTTTAGACCTAATAGCTAAGCTCCTATAATAATCTTAGTAACCAATTTTGAGTGCTTCTTTTTTCGTCGGTTATAATTTTTGTTGAAAAGTTTTCACTAATTTGTACTTTCCTTGACAGCGTGATTTTGATAATAACCCTTATCCATGTCCTAAAGTCTCTCACAAATCAAATACGAACTTCTAATGTTTCAACATGAACAAACAAAAGCTAATCTAAACATGTCTAAAAGGGAAATGATCCCACATTTCGGGATATTGATAGAAAAGCAGATCAAAATCGAATGAATGTCAGATAAATACCGCAACAGTCGTTCAACCCTCACATTTCCAAACCTTCACATCCTCTCGTCGCCTGTAAATTATCGTGACACCTTTCCGTGAAACTCTTGTGACCCCAGTTGAAAATATCAAAATCGTCTTCAAGCACATTCGTAATTCCCCAAAGCGATTATGGTTATTGAGTGAGAGTTAATGACGGAGGTTATTAAGTTTATTAACGAGAAGTTAATGAAAGCACCAACCACGGTAATTCAGCAGTGGATATAACGTAATAAAGAACTAATTCATTGGGTGATAACGAGGTATCTACGATCTTTGCAGGTCTGTACCGTTTCCCTCTCATTGGTGGAGCTTGTTGGTATCATAATTCCACATTCACATTTGACGGAATATCAGCATGTTGATTATATAATAGAATAATTTTATTCCAGAGAGATTGTTGAAACCACAAAATTGGGAAAAAAATTGAACATATGAAGGAAATATAATCACAGAAGATGGAATGATGGAAAGGTGGAGGTGGTTTAGTAGTTCAATTGAGATGATAGTGTTGTTCAAAAATATACTGATATTCACTAATTCAGAATAAACAAGCGCAAAAGTCGAGTTGTTTTAGACTTTGGTAAGGAGCATAATTGGGGAGTTTTGTCAAGTCATCAAGCACATGCAATTATAATATAATATTACTTTATTCGCAATAAAAATACAAACTTTACTGTTACATATCATGGGGTGAATCAATCAATCAATCAATATTCATTTTTATTTTTTCGACATAGTGTACATGTATTGGAATTGTCATTTAGTTAGTACAATTACATTGGTATACCTGAAAAAATTACCCTTAAAAACAAGGAGAATGTATATATAAAAAAAATGACATGCATAGTATATACAGGAACCAACAATGAAATAATAATAAATTAAAAAAAAAACACTTCCGTCAAACATAATTATCACAAAGTCTAATTTTGTATAACATCACCTATAATATAAAAACATTCTTTCAAATAAAAATTTCCTCAACGCATGTTGGAATGAAGGAAATATGTTAATATTCTTCAGTTCTTCCGGGAATTTGTTAAATATTTTGAGTCCGATATGATCAGGAGCACATGAATTTATTTTTTTTCGAGCTAAATATACATGAAAATGGTGCTTGTTCCTTGTTTCATAACCATGAATTTCAGAATTGCGTATAAAAGTTCCCTTATTTTTGAAAATATGGACACAGGTTTCGAAAATGAAGAGGCATGGAAGTGTCAAGATACAAAATGTTTTGAAAAATGTTCTTCACGATTCTCTGTCAGAAATCCTTGCGATACATCTCAAGATTCGTTTCTGTCCAATAAAGATATCTTTCGTACCTGGTGCATTGCTCCACAGGCAAATGCCATATCTGAGTCCCGAATCAACTTGAGCGTAGTAAACATTCAACATCTGTTTCACCTCTAGTACAGTTCGTAAATTGATGAATAGATATCTTTAAGTATTTAGTTTGGAACATAATTGGTGGCAATGGGATTTCCAGGAGAGGTTTTCATCCAGAGACACCCCCAGAAACCTAACCACACCATGTGTATAACACATAGTGTTTCCTCCGATTTTAACTTCAAGGTCATCAATAGTTCTTTGACGGGAGTGGATTCTCAATATTGAAAAATAAGTTTTTATAGCGATATGTGCAAAGAGATTGATAATCTCAGCAGAATATATCACACAATAATATAATTAATAAAACACACCTAAATCAAACATAAAAATTTTCAATAAACTTCCATACCAATAACAAAAATTCAGTACCCCCATCTACCCCAATAGTTCACGTCACGAACGATAAAGACGAACACTAGGAGTACCAACCATCCAAATTTCAATGTGAAACTTCCTAAGGCCATCCCCATTATTCGATAGTACAAACCAATCACGATTCCGCAGGTCCATCAAAGAACGGCCACAACATAATTTCGTACGTTTGCAGAAAATATTCCAATATGAGAATAAAACACAAATCAAAAAGCTGATGAAGCAATAAAAATAATAATATATATATATATATTTAATGGACATAGCACTCAGATAAAAGTGTTAACACGTGTTCCGGGCTCTCGACCCTCATCAGTACGGTGGAGAGGTGCAACGATGAACAACACTTGTTAGAAAACGACAAATCGAGGGGACTGTTGAAAACAACATTTTGTTTTTAACAGTTCCCTCGATATTCCTCTCTTTCATATTTATATTGCTGGACTCGCATGTCACGCAGGTAGCTATAGATGCCTCTGTGGTGACGTTGGTTGTTGCCTTCGAATGCAGGGTCTGCGGACCGAAACCACAAATGTGCGGCTGGCTTCTGTTTGTTGACTCCGTTGAATTGTCGTTTTCTAACAAGTGTTGTTCATCCTTGCACTTCTCCACCGTACTGATGAGGGCCGAGAGCCCGAAACACGTGCCTACGGTCAACACTTTTCTCTGAGGGCTATTTCTATCAAACTCCTTTCATTTTGTTTTTAACAGTCACATCGATATTTCTCTCTTTCATATTTATATATATATATATATATATATATATATATATATATATATATATATAATATAAAATTGTTTTCTTTGCGGACGAAGCAATGCTCTTTGCAATAGGTAAATACTTGCATCGAATGAAAATAGATATGAACAATGTACTCAAAAAATCTATTTAACTGGTAAATACAAGTAAATCTAAATTTTGTTTGTGTACTAAAAAGTCACGAATGAGGTCTGTAGATATTGAGAATAGGCAGATTACTATAAATGGGAAAAACATTCTAAACGATGGAGAAATTGAATATTTGGGTACAATTTTAGATTCCATGCACATGCTGACCATGTTATATGAGGTAATCCTCGAAAAAAATGGATTTATAACCAGAATAGGCAAGAATCTGTCGTTGCAAACGAAATTGTCGACTTACAATGCCATTACAATTTTTCATGTGCAGTTCTGTTCAACCCTATCATTCCTTTTACCACAATATGGAATAAGCCAATTGTAAAAATCTAAAGCAGAGCTACAAGACTGATTTTTAAATATAATCATCATGCACCTGTTGAAACCCTGTTTAGTGTTCTGAATATGTTGTCTGTTAGACAAAGAATTATGTTCAATTAAAATTCGTTTATATTCAAACTGAAACATGTTACCTGAATATATTTGAGATGAAGTTGGAAGTTTTAGAGACGTACATAATTATAATACTAGAAATTCCACAGAATTTATTTTAATGGATAGATGTAATACCAACCAAAAGCTAAACTCTGTTTTATACAAAGGCTTGATTGAGTTCGATAAACTACCTGTGATTATTAAAAACTACGATATGATTCAAAAAGCTTTTGAAAAATTTGTTTTTAACTTAATCTTAACGAGTTTGTCATCTTTTATTTAACTCTTATAAGTTTGAGCCTAATTTAAATTTTATTCGGTTAGATCTAGATATCCTCTACATAATGAGGTTTGTAACAAATCCTGATTGACAACTTTTGGTATTTTTATTCAGCACTAAATGAATACATAACTAATAATATGATTCAACTGTATATAATTAAACAGATATTCAATTTATGAATAATAACATAACTATTCATTTATCAGTTAATAATTCTTAATAATTTTCATTATTACTCAATATTCAATCAGTAAGAAACAGAACTGATGAGTTTTGGATTTTTCTTGAAACACAGAATATGCCAGATTTCGTTCTTCTTACTGAACACTGGCTAAGTGATGACGAGCCTTTTTATATTCCAAATTATGTCATAGTAGCCAAATATTGCAAAAGTAACTCGGTACATGGTGGAACTTTAAAAAAAAAAAACCTTATTCACTAACATTGATAAGTATACTTTCTTTTAGCAGAAAATGAATTTGAATTCTCTTTGGTACATGAAAAAAAGAACAATATCTATATAATTTGCGTTTACCGATCGCCTTATTCCAATATTAAGGTAGTTCCGCCACGAGACAGTCGAATTAGGAAATTATAAAAATTTGGCATACGTATTGTTTAACATGTGAACAACACCTCTATGAAATTTTAACAAGTGTCACCATCCCGAACTCGAGATATATACACTGTGTCCGTAAAGTATGGAACAAATTCATTTTTAGCTAAACAGGTCATTTTAAGACACGTCGATTTTTGATGTTAATTTACCGTATTTTAAAATAATAATCTAATATACAGGGTGAATTACGTTCGATTTTTTTAAATGGAACACCCCCATTTTGTCTCAATTTTCGGATTACTCTAGCTGAGCTGATTCCAAAAATGTATCACATGTTGATTCCAATTGGTACAGGGTGGACAAAAATACAATAGTTTTGTGTGTGCTCATAAAGTAACGCGTAACATTCTTTATTAGGTAAATTAACAATATTATCAAAAATACTTATTGTCTAGCGGCAATTGGTTTGAATGTAACATCCGTTTTTTTTAGTAGTTAAATTAACAATATTATCAAAAAACTTTTTAACTATTAATAAAAAACATAGTCGTCTACTTTTTTGGGAAATGTCATTATTTGTTTAGTAATTTATTGATGTTCAGTGACAGTTTAGTACTACAATATTTTTGGTATTCGTGAATATTCGAATGATTGCTTAGATTTAATTGGAAGTAGAAATGGAGTTAAGTGTAAAACAGAGAATTGAAGTACTTATGATGATTGGGTATGGAGACAGATCGCGAACTCAGATGGAAGTGTGCAATTTGTTTAATGAAAAATATCCAGAAAGACCTAAAATGCGTTCAACAGTCAGTAAGATTGAAACGAAATTTCGAGAAATTGGTACTGTTGAAAATGTACGCAAATCAGGTCGTCCCCCTGCAAATGCTGATACAGCATTAGATGTTTTACTAAGTTTTGAAGAAGATGCGCACGTAAAGTTAGTCGCTATATCGGTGTTAGCAAAACAACGGTACACAACTATTGAAGCTTGAAAAATGGCATCCTTATAAAATCAAACTTGTGCAAGAATTAAACGAAGATGAACCCGATAGAAGACTCCAATTTTGCGAAGAAATGATGGATAAATGTCACCGAGACCCTCTCTTGATACAAAACATTATTTTTTCTGATGAGTCCACTTTCATGTTAAATGGTGAGGTTAACCGTCAGAATTGTAGATACTGGGCAAAAGAAAACCCCCACTGGATGCGTGAGCATCATACACAATACCCTCAATAGGTAAATGTATGGGCTGGAATTGTACGAAATCGAATCATCGGATCCTACTTTTTCGAAGGTAATTTAAACGGGGCAACGTACCTTGAGTTCTTTAAGGGGGTATCTCGTACCTACTTTACGTAATTTGTTTCCCAGCAGACGTAATCCTGGAGGTTTTGATGAAAGTTTATGGTTTCAACAGGATGGTGCACCTCCACATTATGCTGTAGATGTTAGAAGGTACCTAGATGAAATTTTTCCGAACAGGTGGATTGGTAGACGTGGACCCACTGAATGGCCAGCGAGGTCACCAGATTTAAATCCTTTGGATTATTTTCTGTGGGGCCATCTGAAGAATGTTATTTATAAAACGAAACCAGCAAATATTGCAGATGTACAAGAGAAAATTCGAACAGAAATAAACAATATTACGCAAGAAACCATACACAAGGTTCAACAAGAATTTGTACACCGTTTGGGTTAATGTCAAATACAGCAAGGGCTGCAGTTCGAACATTTATAAAGTCATGTATTCCAGCATATTCTGTCCGCTAGACAATAAGTATTTTTGATAATATTGTTAATTTACCTAATAAAGAATGTTACGCGTTACTTTATGAGCACACAAAAACTATTGTATTTTTGTCCACCCTGTACCAATTGGAATCAACATGTGATACATTTTTGGAATCAGCTCAGCTAGAGTAATCCGAAAATCGAGATAAAATGGGGGTGTTCCATTTAAAAAAAATTACGGTGACGTCATTACTCGAACGTGATTCACCCTGTATATTAGATTATTATTTTGAAATACGGTAAATTAACATCAAAAATCGACGTGTTTCAGGATTATTTCTTAAAATGACCTGTTTAGCTAAAAATGAATTTGTTCCTTACTTTACGGACACAGTGTATAATTGAAGTTGACTCAATTAACACGTAACATTTGGACCATGCATAGACAAACAGCACATTATTGGTTCTACCGTTAGTACTAAAATTAAGAAGTTCATGAAAAACGAAGAGTAGCTAGAGCAGGATATCACAGATACTGTGAAAAAAAATCGAAGTGATTGACTATCTACTTTGACAGATATGATCTCGAGAAGTTTAGAAGGTTTAGGCTGCATACGATATATATTGCTAGCGAACGAGCGAATGGTGGGGAACGGAACGGAGAGACGGCAACAGTATACCTACGCACGGCCAGGCGCTCAGTTTGAACAGCTCATATATCGGTCTCGTAGGTAAAAATGGTACTTGCAAAAATTTCCGAAAGACTTCGAAGCATACTTATTGTTAATATATCTTTCAATATTAACAATGTTTGTGATTCGAGCATACATCAATTCAAGGTTAGCTTCGAAATAACAAACGTATATTTTTTTAAATGATCTCTTTTATATAACAACGTAATAACGTAATATATTAATAATAACACGTTTTTTTTTGAGGATAGCTTAAAAATAACAAACGTATATTTGAAACAAAAATCTTTTTCTTTTTCATAAAACATAACGTAACAATGTTATATATATATATATATATATATATATATATATATATATATATATATATATATATATATATATATATATATTATTAATAACATGTTTTTTTAAACAACATTTTTCTTTTGTCACTAGACGATTGCTAAGCTTTGGTTGGTTTTTAAGAATACAAGAATATTTTCCAAGATTTTCTTGTCTTTCGTGACACGAGGTTTTTTGTCTGATTGGTGGGTTGACAATAATTGTACTATACCGTCTCTTCCACTTTCTGCATATACTTTTTGTATTTTTGTATTGTCTTTCCCCGCACTTGCTATTTTCTTGATCATCCCTGCAGAAATAACACCTTTGAAAACATTCAAAGATCATTTGAGTACCGCTGCTTTTTGCAAACGAGCTTTGTGAACGAAACATTCCGTGAAAGATTCGCTATTCGCAATTCATTTTTTTTTCGGAATAGTGGAAGCGATTTTTTCAAGAATATCGACCTCGTATGATGCTTCGTGAAATTTTGTCGTCGGTTCAATGTGAAGTAGATCTTCAGCGAACCTGAAAAGTTTGAACATGCCGGGACCTTTCCTTTGAGGATGAAGTTTTATTAGAATGCCGCGCAAGATGACCTATTTTGTATCCACGGCAAGCTTTTGAATCTATTACTCACAGAATAACGTAGATCAAACAATGAAAGAAATTATTTTTTACTTTTTAGTACATTTGTATAAAAGCTTGTCTTTAAAAATTTATTTTTTTATAATTTTTTTCTCACAAAAATTTCATGATGCATTGTCACCGGAATTATGTACACCTGCCAAATTTCAAAATGATAGGACGATTAAAAGTGGATCAAATTTAATTTGCAAGATTTGATGACAAACATCGGGACAGGTGAAACTAAATAAAATCTTGTAATTGTAAAAATTATCGATTTTCCCAACATAATACAATGCTACAAAATAAGTTATAGTAAATGTGGAAAAAAATCCGTAGTGTACCTATTCCACAGTTTAGTATTTCATTATTTTTCTATCGGCGCTTAGTCTTCACTATGAACAATTTTTATCGATCCTTCACACGATCGTTGTGAACAATCCACGATGTACAAATTATGAAGGACTCTAATAGCTATCCCCAGAAATATATTTCTATATAAAGTAACAGAAAAGTTTGCATACACACATATAATATATATAAAGTCGGAAAATGATCCTCGAAAAAACTGCAGTTTTGCATCGCAGTCAGTGCAGCAAACTGCGATGGATCAAACTCCAGCGCGGAAGAGCTTGGAATAAAAGTTATTCGCAGCAGAGTTTAGAATACAAATTCTTACAGCATTTATGAAAAATCTTGTATCGAAGAGAATCTACATGTGAATATATTCCATCGACGCAAAACAAAATCTATGGAAAAAGCCCTGACCCATCACGCCGTAAACTCACATTTCATCACATAACTTCTCGACATTCTCAATGACTAGTGTGCGCTCTTCCTCGGCAATGCATAGCTGACTGCTTGTTCATGTTCATAAGAGTATCTTGAACTATTAAATGAGAGCGATCGTTGTATTGCGACGTTGCCAACAGTCCAGTCATGGCTTATTTGCTGTATCACGCACTCTAGTTGCGATTCTGGGTGTACAGTTCCCCAAGAAAAAAACCCTCTAATTCAGCGTTTGCAGATGTATCGCGTCGCGCTACAATCGAGCCTAATTTTTGACACTGTTTGTAGCAGCCGAACTACCTTGAAAACTTTTTGGGGAAACTTGAAATTTTTTTATCAAACCTACCAATTAACTCAAAGATTGTACTCACAGGTGATCTTAATATTAATTATGATGATGAAGAGTGTTTGGTGAAACAGGATCTACATAACTTACTGACCTCTCTCAACTTGACCATGCATGTTAATGAACATACAAGAATAAATATGTATTCAGCCACTATCATTGACTAGATCTGCTCAAATTTGGAAAAACAAAATATTAGCTGTAAGACTGTTCCCGCAGGTCTTCCAGACCAAGGAGCTCTTAGTTTCGAAATGTCACTCCAAACAATTGATAAAGGAAGTGAATTTAGATTCGGAAGAATATAGAGCAAGACGAATCACGAATCATTAAGAAACCTATGCAATATAACACCATGGGCTAACGTGTTTAACTTTGATGATTCAATCAACATGTTCCGAAACTACCTAAGAGATATTCTCGAGAAGAAAGATCAAAATCAAAAATAAAAAGAAAATGCCCTGGATAACTCAAGGTATGAAAAAATCGACAACAAAAACCTTAAAAAATTTATAACTGATGGATATTTCATAGCATATTTCAATACATACAGGATGATTCATAGAAATCTAATAAAGCTTGCCAAACAAAGATATTTTAAAAATAAACTATATGAGGCCCAAAATAAAACAAAAAAAAACTGGGCTATAATTAGTAAATTACGTGGTAAAAGTAATATATTGCCTTCTAATGCGGATATAGATCCTAACGTGTTAAACAACTTCGACTGTACGATAGCACAAAAAAATAACATCAGAATTACAACCGACAATCCATCCAACCGAGTTTATGAAAAATATAAATATTCCAGATATCTTTCACCTATTTGATACTGACATATACGAACTGAGGCAAACTATAAATGAAATAAAGAACAAAACATCATCTGGTTATGATGAAATATCAGTTAAAATTTTAGAAAATCTCTCAGAATACGCATTAAATATTCTTGTGGAGGCCATCAATAAATCATTTCGTTCTGGCAGATTTCCTTCATGTCTGAAACTAGCAATAGTCATTCCGCTCCATGAAGGTGGCGAAATGAATGATCCATCAAACTTCCGGCCTATATCATTGCTTCCAATAATCTCAAAAATAATGGAAAAGCTTGTTAAGAAGAGAATATTGAACTTCTTAAGTCATAATGACATACTATGCGAATCTCAATATGGATTCCAAAGCTATATAAAAAACTTTTTAACAAAAAATTAAACCGACGAAAAAATCAAGTATAAAGCAAAAAATAAAATGAACATTTTCAGTCTAAATGATAATTGAGCTCCTAAACTAATGTGAGTAACTGATTTTGGGTCGGCGCCAAACAAACAATTATCGAAGATCATTATATTACTTTGGAAGAAGTAATCAAAACGCAGCCGCGCATTTCGCTGCCATCATTTCACTCTTAACCTAATTCAATTGCTAGTAAAGAAACATTCAGGGGGTGAACGATCAATATCCTTCATTTTGCTACCCTTAAGGATGGATTTTGTTGTTCAAATTGAAATGGGACCAACTCCGAAGTACTCCCTATCTAATAAAAAAGGAACCATTGAAATCGAACCGCTCTGTGGAAAGTTTTGCGTAATCATACATAAAAAAAATATACGCGTCGAATAGAGAACCTCCTCTTCTTGGTTTCGTCGGTTGAAAAATACAGGCGATGCAATCTTCTCTTTTCTGGAAGATGTGTATATTGGTTTCAATAATAACGAAGCTATTGGGGCAGTGTTTTGCGATTTCTCTCAAGCGTTCAACTGCGTGGACCATGAAACACTGTTATTTAAACTTCAGTGTTATGGCTTTAGAGGATTGTCATATAGCTGGATTTCCAGTTATCTAACAGGCAGGAAACAAGTAGTAAAACTCCAAGGAAATGAATCGCACATAGAGGTGTACCACAAGGCTCGTTTCTTAGTCCTATTCTTTTTCTGCTTTATCTGAATGATCTGGTGACCGTTGACATCACACATTTTGCAGATGATACCACCATCCTTTGGCGTGGGACAAAAGAAGATATTGTGAGAGAGAACATAACTCTTGATCTCTATAAAATTAAACAGTGGTGTGATTCAAACTCCTCATGTTTCAACACGAATAAAACAAACATGGTCTGCTTCAAGTTCTGTTCCGACGACTTACTTATAGAAAATCACGCTATAGTTAACAAAACTCACAAGTTTTTAGGGGTATTTAAAGATGAAAAATTAAAATTTGATAAGCATGTTGTGAACTTATGCAAAAACTAGCATGTGGCTGCTATGCAGTTCGAGTTGTTTCAAATGAACTCAATCAATCCTCAGCCAGAATTGTGTATTTTTCCTTAATCGAGTCGCATTTGAGATATGGAATTGCCTTTTGGGGCTTATGTAGTCAGCAACTACTAAATTCAGTATTCGTTTTGCAAAAAAGGGCTGTCAGGTACATATGTGAGGCGGAATCACAAGATCACTGCAAACCACTTTTCATTAATCAGAAAATTCTAACTGTACCTTGTTTGTGCCTTTCAGATACCGTGTGTCTAATACACAAGAAGTATTCTAATTCAGCAGTAAATAATGACATACGATACCATACAAGAGAAAGTCGGAATCTACCCTTGCCAATCCCAAAATTAGCAATTAAAAAAATTTCTATTATATATAAGAGCAGGAAAATATATAACCACATCCCAATGTACTACAGGGCACTAACAAATTTGAAAAAGTTCAGGAAATCAGTTAAAGAGGTATTTCTGCAAAAAGCCTTGAAAGAATATTACATTGATGAATTATTTTAATGCTTAGTATTTCTGTTATCTGTATTGTTTCATTTATTCATTTATCTGTAATGTTTGATATATTTTTCTGTAATGTTTTATTCATGTTCGTTTATGTACATATGTTTCAACTCTATAATGATTGTTCATTATATTTCATATATTATTATGTTCTTAATATTTCTGACTTTATAAAATTACACCTACTCTGTCAATAAGGATTACTTCTTGGACAATGAAGCATGATTGATTGAATTAAGGTTTATTAGTGAATAACAATATTTTATGTGAATAATCAACTTTATGAGTTGTACTTGGTACTCGATTCAACAGTTGACCTAGCTTTGTCATACATACGGCTAAGCTCTCCCCACTTTTCGCAAAAGGATTGTAAAAAATGGTGCCAGGGATCAAATTTTTGGAGAATTTCATGCCCAGAACTCCTCTAGAGAGCAAGATATTTACAAAAAAAAAGTTTTAGTGACCTTTGACTTTGATTATTCTGACTTGCATGCACGAGATTCTACGAGCTTCTTGAGATAATATTTGAAATGTCAAAACATAGACTTATACAAGTTTGTAGCTTATTATCTTCCCTTCCAAGGTTGAATTCCTATTTGACTCTGCTAATTCGTGTTTAAGATGTCTGAAAACATGGTGTATTCACTCATACCTGTAAAATATTGGGACAAACTGGGGGACAACAGCCCACTTGATAAAGGGAGTTATCTAGAGTTTCAGATGGCACCGACGTCGTTTCTTGTCATAATTCAGTAAACTGCAATTTCATACCACATAGGGTGTTTTTGTGATTTGTGTCTCCTGATCCGTTCTGTGCTTGTGCTTTTGTAGCCTTTAAGGTTATGTCAATTCGTTGTGAAATATTTTGAGGTTGATTGATCGATGTAACATATTTTAGAACAAACTATTCCATGTACTTATGTCAGTGTTATCAGGGTTATTGAATATTGTCAGTATATATATATATATATATATATATATATATATATATATATATATATATATATATATATAATAACCCTGAGTGTTATATAGAATTTTCGAGAGGGTTCCGAAATAATTCTTCTAATTATGAACCGTACCAATTCATTTTGTATGGTTAATTTTCTATTGATACAGCTCCACCGAGTTGGTACTTATGTATTTCTGTCCCTGTTTGCTCGTGATAAAAATATTATGATGGAGCGGATAATGACTTTATGAAGTGCTGTAAATTACATACAATTACTTAATTGAGCTTTCAAACCAATAAAAGTAAAATTTGTGAGATAGTGAAGCTCTATCAAACGACTTATAGTTTGCCGATATTGGGTATGGAAATGAAATATTGCGAAGTTTCTCAACAGCTGCCATTTTGAGACTATTACCATTTTTGCTCGTGGCAACGTGCTCCTCCAGCGCTGCACTTCAGAGTCGCCGCCTCACATTTTTTTCGCACGTTAACGAAAAAATTCTGCAGCTTACAGTTTTTATTTTAAAGAAAAAAATTATCTACCTTTTTCATGTCAATTTTTCTATTTTTGCGGGTGGCACCATTATTTATTCATTTTTTTTTTCTAATAATCAATATACAATGTAATTTGGCAACTTATTTGTTAAATAATTGATTAAGCGCATTCTTTGAGGTTGGTAACTTCTTATATGTTGTTCCTTACATCATCACTAATGTACAGTATAAAGTTCCCGCAGTCCCCTAACTTTCTGAAGCTAAAATCTAATATTATTCCACTACTAGTAAAATGACTCGTATATGTATAAACCAATTTGAATCTTCTCTGAACCTTTGCCCATTGGGATAATTTTTTTCAACTTGTGGTTGGAATGTACTTAGTAACTAGCAAGTCAAATAATTTTATTATTACTTTTTATTTATTTTTTATATTATATAAATTTTGTATATTTTTTTTCCATGAGTCTTCTGACTAAAAGTATTGGAAAATTCTAAATATAGTGGATATTTTCTTCCAAAGAGCTATGGGACCCTATGGGACGGTTCGGAATTCACTAGCCAAAATTATTATATCTTCATAGAATGAAAAGTCCACGCTTACTTTTGAAATTCATGTGTTTATTAGAAAGTGATGATCATCCTAATCATAGTCATTAGCCTTATCTATCTTGAGAGTGGGCCTTGTTCTTCCGAACAACTGCTTGGTTCAGATCGCCCTCCTCCGATTATCTCATGCGGGATGTTACTGACAAATGAAAGAAACGCATTTAAATTATTTTTTTCTCCCCTCATCTTTGTTAGTAGGGCTCACCTTTTCTGGAGAAGTCATTCTAAGATAGCTGGAAGCAGCCTAGACTGTCGCACACCAGGATTAATCGATTTCTCAACTTCATCAACAGATTTTATGATATCTACAATGAACTCTCTGATTTTGTTCATGTCAGAAGGTTGTTAGAGAGGTTATAGTCTGGCAGAGATGGGCAGTGGATGGCTTGGTAATAGTTTGTATCGGAAAGTTTAATGGAACAATGTCATCGGGGACATTTTCCAATCCCCTCAATTTTCAAGTTAATTCATCATCTAAAGACATCAGTCCACTCTCCTACCTTTTCTCATTCCTTCGTGGAACTTTCCATGATCTGAAAAAAGCCATTTGAGTAGAAATAACTTTGAAAAATCGCCAGGTCGACCTCAAGAAAAATCTGGTTTTTGACAGACAGATGTGAACATTGTAGTAAGTTTCGAGGATTTCATCTCATTTTCGCGCCAACTGTTCTGAGCGGGATCTTGTTCGTAGCACTATAATCTTTGTAAACGATCAATTCACAATTTTTTGCATGAAGTAATGTTGACAGAAAAAAAAAATTCATAGGTTTGAAGTATGACATTTTGCGTGACACAAACATTCCTTGACCGAGCCATCTACTAATGAAGTTCCAAGCAGAATTTAACGTTTTTCATTTGTTGTCCCCCAAAAATTCCAAACAAAATCGAATCAGTGAATATATTATATATTCGAGTTCGAAGATAATCAACATTGGATTCTCGACCTACCATGTGATGATGAGGGACAAATACCCGGAACCAGGTGATCAGCTGGTCTGAGGTGGCCAATATTTATCCATTTGCAACTAAACTTGTAGGATTTTCCACGATTATCCATCTGATGTAATCCATATTCCACACAACACACACCTATTCTATGGAAGAGCAGTCTTGGAGAATAATTTTATTTATAGTGTTTTGAATCAGCTCTTTGTTATGCATCACAGATTCATGTCAGGCTTATTGATATTATTAAAGTTATAATATTTTTCCATCATTTCTTATGGCCCGTATCCATCAACTTGATAATCGTTTCGCTGTCAAAACATCATATATCAAATTACCAGTGCTCCTGAAAGTTATTCTCGATCAATCAGTTCCAATACTTCAATGCGGGACGAAAAGTCAACACAATCCATCTATTTTTGACAGCCACCCGGAAAAAAGCTGTTCTGACACGGTAAACGTTTCAAAGACACCTACACCTACTTGGGATGAAATCACCTCATTACTGTCTGATATATTCATTTATTATGAGCCAGCGTCAAGCTCTCAGCATAATCTGTTATCTGTCGATGTTTTACGAGAAAATAAGTTCAAAGCTGAGCTTATCGTTGACAGGGAGTGATGAATTGTGACTCAAGATACCTGGGAGATATATTCAGGTTCGCAGGAATTTCACTAGCCATTAGCAGTATGGAAAAGAAGAACCATTAGACTTTTTATTTTCATATTTCATGTCCCTTTCGAAATCAGGGAGGTACTGAATCTAATTCCACGCTATTACTCAGACTTCCGAACAGGACGAGGTACCAGAACATAATAATAATGATAATAAAGCGGCTTTATTCATAATTTCTATATGTAACAAAAGAAAATTAAAACAGTATTAATTGATATATATATATATATATATATATATATATATATATATATATATATTTATATATTGTTATGTTATGAAAGACCAGTAATTTATTTTAATTGTTTCTACATATATTTTGAGATTATATTTCCTTTATGAAGCCTCTGTATAATATTAATAGATAAAAATATTCAAATACTATAACACAATCAATTTCATACACTGTCATGATGATTACAACCCATAATTGTTCAAAAAGACAACAAAAAAGTTCAGATTTACAAAATAATCCTGAATAAAATGTGATCAACAAAATTATAAGCTTCACATATACAGTATATGAAATTGTATCTAACTAAAAGTAGCCAATGGGAGAACAACAAACTTCTTGATGACAATAGCCAATCAGGGAACAGTATGGTCAAATAGAAGATTTGAAATTGTGAGAAGATAAGAACGGAAAAGTGACAATTAACACTGAATATTGTAAATAGTTTATAAGAAAGAAAAATAGTTTTATTTATAAGTTTTGACAAATAACCCCGAAAAAGTGAAAATATGACAATATAGTGTGCGAATTCAGAAATTCAAATCAGAGGGAATGAGGAAAAATGGTATCCAGGAGACGGGGAGAAACAAAGCCAAAAGGAGATTGAAAATAATTTGAAAAAGAATGCCACGTTTTGTTAGGAAGATAAAAAAATTCAATAATTTCAATAAGTATAAGCAGCTAACTACATTACCTTGTATGTACTCCATAAACAAGTATTCAAAAGCCGATTTCTGGATTTGTATGGTTCCTACTTTTTGGCATTGGATTGAAAGGGGATCCAAATTCTGGTGTGTATTGAACAGCGACAGTTCCAGCGTCAGGTATAAAATTTCCTAGTGCACATCACGAACTGAACAACTTCACTAATAACTCATATCACATCAGAAGAACTTTATTTCATTTGATTTTGAACTATTAAAGACATTTTCACTTTTAAGGTAAAAGTGAGGTTGTGTATATTTTACACATGACCTTTCCTCATGACTATCCATGAAGATTTGTAGATTGACCATAGAATAAGTTATCTATCGTAGGCCAGGTGAATTTAAGTTTACCTGAATAAAGGAAATAATTGCTTTTTGATACTTTGTCGTTTATTTTCCACAATGATCAACAATCATACTTATAAACATTGAATAGATTGGAATTTGACATCAAGCAGTGGCTAGTGGCTCAATTGCCCGAACCGGCTATCTGAGACAAGAGGCAAACCAACTGAGTTTAGCTGTGGTAAGAAAAGTGATAACAATTGGCAGCAACGTGACGGAAGAACAGTGACGTTAGCTAGCAATTATGATTACATTGCATAAATAATATTATATAGGGCGAAAATAATTCATCTATCATATCAATTTGAACCCAAAGTGAAACACAAAAATATCAACATATTATTTTTACAATTCGACAATACATTACAATATATATATATATATATATATATATATATATATATATATATATATATATATATATATATATATATACAGTAAAAACCAGATATAACGACATTGAAGGGACCGTATACTTCGGACGTTATGTCCGATAGTTGTTATAAGCAATATACACAAGAATGTATGTATATATTATGTCTGTTTGTAGTATGGGGATAGGTTATGCATATGAACTTGCTTTCAAATAACTTTATGTTCAGATGTCCTCGATCGTTTAATTTTCAAAGAGTTGTTCTCGAGAAGAGCCTTCATTTTATCTCTATCCTTCCAAATCGTTGATATCGTAGAGTGTGAGACTCCACATTCCTTTGCAATTCCACTATTTGACTCGCCATTTTCTAATCTCCATATAATATGTGAATATTCTTCAATATTAAACACTTTCCTATTTCTTTTTTGCGACATAACAACGCGTAATCACACGATCTAAACCAAAAGTTTTAAAATCAACCTGTAATTCACGCGGTCAGCTATCGCACTGAATAAGTCGTAAAACATGCAAGGTCAAATGGCAAAGAGCGGGAAAGAGGTTCTATAGCAAAATATTCCTTCATATTATTAGTATAAAGGTGAAAATTGTTCGTAATGTTTTGTTTTGCTGCAATAGGTAAACGGTTGGTCGTTATAGCCGATGAATAGCCGATGAATATCGATAAAGTTTCGTCGTTTTAAGCGATATGTCGCTGAATCCGATGTCGTTATAGGCGGTATGTGTACTTATTAGTTTATATGGATTCGGCCGGGACCTTGCCATTCGGTTGTTATAACCGATCTGTCGTTATAAACGATGTCGTTACATTCGGTTTTTACTGTATATATAAATATAAATATATATATATGTATATATAATATATATATATATATATATATATATATATATATATATATATATATATATATATATATATATATATATATATATATATATATATAAACAAATCAAAACTGAAGTTTTCCTGAAATTATTCCATACATGTTGAAAAGGGAAACATTCTCAATATCTATCAGATGTACTTCAATGTCCAGCGTGACTTTAGCCGGAAAAGTAGTTTGTTTTCTTCAGATATTACAAAAATAGCTTAGATTTTGTAATTTTCAGGAAAATCTTTCTATTCAATTTTTCATTTGAGAATGTTTCCCTTTCCAACATGAATATCTTGAACGATGGAAGATAGTGACTAAAGTTTATATTTCAGTCGCAGATGATTCCACATCTGATTTTATTAACATCCTGTTCATATCATCAAACAAATCATTCCATACAGTTACAATGAAATTATGAATTTGCATGTGTAATACGATGAACTGTCGCATATTATATGTGACATTCGATTTCAGCTATAATTTACTCTAACTCAGATACACATTATGTACCGCGTTATTCACTATAAATTACCTACCCATTATCATCGTTATTATTGCCTATAGAAAAATGAGTTAAACGTAGAATGCTATCAAAACTACAGTAGCTTGCAGATTTCACAGGATTAAAAAAAATGTAATGTATGTACATCATTGAATTTTTAGAATAATCTTTTTTTTTCTGATTTCAAAAATATGCCATATGTTACACCTATCTCATACCGTTTTTGAGTTAGTGAACGTAGTTAGACTAGTTGTTACTGTAAATACCTATAATATGAAAGTTAACATTTTAAAAGCAATTTAAGCTATGAAAATGACAACTATATTATGTTTTTTCAGTAATTCTCCCAGGCTTTTGATAGAGTGAACCATAATTATATGTGGGTAGTCTTGAGGAAAACGGGTCTCGATCAAAAAGTAATTCAACTTCTCAAGCATGTATTTATTGGGTTGAACTCCAAGGTCCTGATCAAGGTCCTGATCAAGGCTGTCTGATGTCTATGATTTTATTCAGTTTGGCTTTGGAACCACTGATACGTTTAATAGATTTTACGCTAAGAGGAATTGAAATAAACAGTGAAAGTCATGAGGTCTCAGCTTATGCTGAGA
>JAFIRS010006110.1:0-42712 GCA_018342105.1 Gonioctena quinquepunctata | reverse complement strand
TTTATCAACAATGTCTAGGAGCGTTAACAATTCACCCAATGTAGATATTTTCTTTTGTCATTTGCACAATTCAAGCGTAAATTTTAAAAAATTTTCCCCAAATTGAAAATTTTCCTTGCTCTCAGTCACTTAGTATTAATTATGCTTAGTATAAGACTACTCTTATCACCTATTAATAATTTTGTACACCTATTAATGGGCTCTTGGGCCTGTTGGATGTATTTTGGAAATAAATAAATAAATAAATAAATAAATACTTCCTCGAGACTTTCCATTACGAGTGAATTTCTACCAATAGTTTCTCCAAAAAGTTACCGAAAATCCTTTATTTGACAGGGAAATTTTATTCCCGGACGAAGCTAGTTTTACTAAAAACAGGATCAGAAATTTTCATAATATTCATTTTTGGGCCGAGGAAAATCCGCATGCAATCGTGGAATCTCATCACCAGGAGCAGTTCTCATTAAATGTCTGGTCTGGAATGATTGGAGATTACCTAATTGGACTTTTTTTTTACCATGCAGATTAAATGGACATAATTATCGCCGATTTTTTGTTAGATAATTTGCCAATTCTGTTGGAAGATGTTTCCTTTTTTAATGCGAAATCGCATGTGGTTCATGTACGATGGTGCACCTGCTCATTTCAGTACTCTGGCACGCCAATATTTAAACCAAAACTTTCATAATCGCTGGATAGGTCGTGGGGGAACAGAATCATGACCAGCTAGATCCCCAGACTTGAACAGTCTTGATTATTCTCTTTGGGGACATCTTAAGACTTTGGTGTACAGTCAACCAATTCTAACTGAGGAAGAATTGCGAAACCGCATAATAGTTTCCTGTGAAGCAATAAGGAATACTCCAGGAATTTTCCAAAGAGTACGCGAGTCAATGATAAGGAGGGTTGAACAGTTAATTTGATTTTGGTATTTTTTGTTCATAATAGTTATGTTTTTAATAATAAAAAATGTATTATTATGCGTACTCATTACAAAAACTAAATAATAGTTACCATAAAATTATAAAAATCTTGCCTAGATCCTTTGGTTTCCACAATTGTGAAGTTAAGACTAAGAGAAAAAATCGAATAGGGACAAGCAAATGCATGCATTTTATTTTCTAAATCGAAAGCCGTCCGCCGGACGAAAATAAGGCATGAAACCATTCTCATGAGAAGATAGAGGACAATTACGAAAATAATATTCATTTGGAAAAAAGACAGTGGCGTATCATTATTTTGATAAAAAATATGACAGGGCAAGTTAACAGGGACGCCACTGATGAAAATTAGGAAATTCTTTATCATGGAAAAAATGTATTTTTATGCGTACTTTGCATGTACTGAAATTGAAAGAAAAAGCCAAAGCGGTTTCAGAGATATTGGGAAAGAACTGATTTTTTCGTTGAATTTCAACATCCTGTATCTCAGAAATAAAGCGATTGCGGACCTATGTTCATATGAAGAATTTTTCTTAAAATCATTCAAGGATTATCGCCCTCTAAGTTCAGCATTCAATTACGAAACACCCTGTATATATAAAATTATAGTGTAAAATCACATGTATTTTTATATAGTTAGACATTTGGTGATTTTTTATAGAGTGTAATATCATAAATTTTCGAGAAAGCATTTTTCCGTGCGATCTGCAATTTTATTATCTGATCAAACCACGAAAGCGAAGCTTGAGTGGTTTATTCTTTAATAATAAGGCTGCAAATTGCACGAGTTGAATTTTCTAGTGGCTAATTGCGATAAAATCCTCTAGTACGACTGATATTTGATGAGACTATATCCCGAATCACATTCAAAACTGGATATAATCACCAGAAATCATGTTATATTTGAATTAACAACAAGTTACAACAATTCTTCTCGTTCCAATATAGTGTCCGAATAATTACCGTTTGATTTCTAAATGCTTGGTTTTACAGATTTATTCATTCACAATGATCATTCACTGCTCTAAAACTCACCCAAAAACCTAAAATATATATACATTTTTCACAATGGAACCGATTAAAAAAAATCCTGGAACTGGAATCGATTCCGAGCCTCCCGTGTCCACTAACCAGTATACCTTCCTTAATTTTATGAGTATACTGACCCCATCTAGCATCAAAGGATTCTGAAGTCCCTTTCCATTATACAATTTTTAAATCATTTGTTTTCGAAAATTGCCGCTTTGGCACAACTTTTTGATATATATTGTTATATGCGACGCTGATGCCGAATCAACACTTTGTGAACATATAAAAGTCAGAAATAACCGAGTTCAGTTGAATAAAACTCGTCTCCAGATCCGTTGTATTTTTATTCTCACCTGCGTCCTACCTCCAATAACGTTTTTATGAAGTCTCCAAAAAACACAAAAAGCCGGCCTTGTTAGGTTGTCGAAAGTCTATCATCGATATATGAAATAAGTACCTGCCAGAGAAAACTGGCGTTAAAAGAATGTACAACTGCAGCGTAATAGCATATCACAGGTCGCGGGCGCTATATCAATGATACAGTGAGAGGTATGCCGTCCTTCGGAAGGGACGTCAAGCGGGCTGTTCTGAGTTTATGAATCTATAACGAACCTGTGAGGAAGTTCAATCTTGATTATATGAAGAGCTAATTCCATCATATACTTTACGCTCCAGAAAGAAACTGACCAATATTTATCAATAAAACGTTTTCTATTGACAGCTCTCAGGTACATAAGAAGAAACCCTAAACCAATTATTATTTTTCGTACATCAACTTCAGATCGCGCCAGGAATGCCAAAAAAAGGAGGCTGAGAGAGGTATGGTGGACTTCGAAGTTGGTCCCATTTGAATTTGAAAGTTGAAATCCACCCCTAAGGGTAGCAAAATGAAAGATATTGGTCACTCACCCTCTGAATTCTGCTCCGTTAACCGATTCCATCATGCATAACTTTGTACTGGGTTCTTCGATTTGGATGATTCATTCTTTAATAGATAGGGTATACCTCATAGTTGATCATAGTTGAATTTCGGTTGGAATTATCCACCCTCACGGGTAGAAAAATAGGAGTGAACACTTGTGAACATTGGCACATATATGTAGTTGACAATGACAGATCGCTATTGTCATTATTTTTGTTCTCCTACACCCGTCACAATAATTAAATTCTATGAGAGAATGTAATGATATACAAAGTAATGAAATAAACTAACCAGAACAACAAAAATAATTTATATTACAACAAATAGTAAAAGTAGATAATCATGTTATTTAAATGGTAATAGTAAGGTGGGTAAGTAAGTATTTTGGAAGTAATCAAAAAACAAGTAGGTGGTAATTAGTAGATTTCAGCCACAAAAAAACTAAAAATAAAAACTTTTTAACGAAAAATTAAACCGACGAAATACGGAACTGAAAAGTAAAAATAAAATAAATCTTCTTAGTCTCAATAACTAAGCTCCTAAACTAATGTAAGTAACTAATTTTGAGTGGGCGCCAAACGAACAATCAACGAGGATCATTAAATTACTTCAAAAAAATTATCAAAATGTCCCCGCAGACTAAAAATTAGTTACTTACATTAGTTTAGGAGCTTAGTTATTGAGACTAAGAAGGTTTATTTTATTTTTTACTTTTCAGTTCCGTATTTCGTCGGTTTAATTTTTTGTTAAAAAGTTTTTATTCTCTGATTATTTTTCAGAGCTATTTCATAAAGGACCACCATGTAGATGTTTAAAGAAAGTTGAGCGATCTGAATAATATCTCATAACTAATAACAGTTATTTGGTAGATTAATATTTCCTCCTTGGTTATTCAACATCCAACATAATATAAGTATAACTATTATTTTCAATATACCGAGCATTATACCCTTCTTCATTAAACAACTCATTGGCGTACATCGGCTTGTAATCGTTACACCAATGAAATATTTTCGTGGGTAACTAACTAAAAAAAGAATTTTTTTCTTCAAATTTATTTTTATTTTTCTACATAGTTTAGTGAGTAATAATAATAATAATGTTTATTGTATACAGTTTGTTACAGAAAAGTCATAGAAAGATAAACTCAAAAGAACACAAATGAATGAGGTTAGCATAAATGCTTTCTTCCACCTCTCCAAATATAGTATAGCGCGAATAGATTACATTTATTTCAATTCTCAATAATATGTGGATTGTTCCGTTCATGATCTGACTAATTACATTAGTTTAAGAGATTATTTATGAAAAAGGTTCATTTTATTCTTCGCTTTTCAGTTTCTTCTTTCGTCGGTTTAATTTTTGTTAAAAAGCTCTTTTTTTTCAAACCTGATACCTCGAAACATTCAGGAATATGTAATAAAGCCACACATAAACATATTCAATGGGATTAATAAACAAGAAGAAAATATAGCTTACATTTTCAAGATATTCACATACGTTTGCTTAATCAGGATGGAGATAAAACCCTAGTAAAAGCTATTGCCACCTCTTTTCAATCTGGACAATTATCTGAATCATTGCCTTGATATTGATTAGGCATTTTTATTGGCCATGACCATTTCGACATTGCACCGTAAATAAATCGCATTATTGGCGGTTGTCGCAAGATCAACGACAGTCGAATGCTATTATGCTGATGTGACGTCAAGGAAAAGTTCTCCTGGATTCGTTTAAAACGATCATTCAGGGCGCGAAAATTAATTATTTATTCAGAAATAAGAAATGAGACATAGTTTTTGAAAGAAGTTGAATGAATATATGCTTCAAAAACTATGATCCGTATTGAATTTATTGCTGTTTTTAGGGATAACATGGGAATGAAAAACATAGGACGGAAGAGAAGACGAAAAAGAACAAATAGTTTTTCAATTAAAAAAAAAATTGAATATACCAAAGTATAAAATAAATCGAAACAAATCTCTTTCTTTCGTTATTTGTTTTGCGTTACTCTGAACGCACTAGAAGTACGACCTTTGGTGTCGTGGATTGGTCTATACTGACATCTGTTGGTGACCTATCAATGCTGCACTTCATTAGGTATAAGTTTCACCCCACAAATTATAGGTGTCACTTCTATAATGCTGTCCACTTCACATTTTTATCCTTGCCGGTAGGTATTAGCACTCTGAGAGATTTGGTTCGAATTAAATATATATATATATATATATATATATATATTATCTTCAGTTTCTTGACCACATATATATTTTCTTTAATTTCTTGGAATAAAGATCTGATTCAGTTTATTCATATAATTTCTCTTAACTACGTTTCGACATGGTATTTGTCATCTTCAGGTTAAAAAATTATATTATAAGAATTCTGCGTTCGCATTGTACGAACGTTATTGTAGGTGTAGGTATTGGTAGGTGACTGAAGTACCAATACCTACATATTTTAAACGAGCAATTCTTGAATATATTCATTACGAATCGATAGAGCGTTCAATATTTGCTCTCGTGCTAACAATGTATAGCGCCATCTCGTAAATTTTTGAGGTACTTGCAGTTGCTATTGGATGTTAGCCAACTGGTACCACTAAACTTTGTGAGATGGCGCGCTATATGACATCATCCGAATACGAATAACCTTACCGAGTGACATTACCGAATTTGGGCATCAAATTATTGTTATATATGTTTTTCTTTGTTAGTCCAAGGAACTCATACGCTTTATTTAAAATGTGTATTTGTAGCCAACCTGTGCACTAGGTAAGATTGTAAAATATTTATATAAAATAAGTATGTGATTCGCATCTAAATAAGCATCTTCGATTTTACAGAAAAAAAAACACCGGTCGCACAGGTACTGAATAATAATGCGTCTAATTTTTTTTCCATTTTTTCAATTACTTATACTTTTGTCAATTTTGTAATTTTCACATTAAAAACCTGAAATTGTTTCCATTCCTGGAATACATTCTTCAAATGGTTCAAAAGAGATCCCTTTATAAAAGTGTGAATTTTGATTTTTCACTTTTTTATTAACAATTTGAGAGATAAAAGAATCATAAAACCAAATAGGACTATGAAAAAACAGATTTTTGAATGTTTCGATTCGTTCATTTTAAAATCACTGGAAACTATATAAAAATATTTAATTAATTTTTTTTACCGTAATTGTTAAAAAACTTGTTACAAACAAACGCATTATGGAAAAATCATTTCTTAAAAAATCCATTGTATAAAAAGGCATTTTTTATAACAATTATATTTTTATATTTAATATTAGGGAAATCTTATTTCAATACATAATATTTAGTACTCTTTCAAAGTCTGAAAAAAATTTTTTTGATTATTTTTCGTTTGTTTATATAATAAACATGAATATACGTTCTATATTTTTTCAAACTACTAAAAAAAACAAAAATGATTTGTTGTATAATTTTAAGTTATTTGCACTGTAATGATAAATAAAATGGCAAGCTTAAAAACATGAGTATATTTGAAATTATATAAAAAAACCTCAAAAAGTCATACATGATTGTTTTTATTTTTTGTAGTACCTAAAAAAATATAGTACGGATATTCATTTGTTTATAACATGAACAAATAATAATTTAACAAAGTTTTTATTTTTCAGAAGTTGAAAAAGCACTAGAAATAATAATTGAAAAATAATTCCTTCAAATTTATTTTTGGCAACTTTTTTTGAAATAAAATAAAAAATTAAAACATCTAAAAAATATAGATCTGTTTGGTTTTGTAATTTTTTGAGCCCTTGAATTTTTAATATTGGACCTTTTCAAGATTGGATTCCGAAATTTTTATGATGATGCAATAGTTTTCTAGATATTCGCGAAAAACGAAACCCTTTTTTTAATAAATTGTTAATAATATATTGTATAAAAGATACGAGGCCAAAAATGATAGGAGAGACTGAAGATAACAAACAAAATTAGACAGGAGATAGCAGATGAGAAAGAGACTCAAAGACAAGACAGGTTAACAGGAATTTCTTTCTTGGAATTTACAAACCAAAAATAGAAGTTTTTATGGAAAAAACAATTGGTTCTATTTCTAAATTATTTGAGTCGATGAATAAATTGATATTGGTAGAAAATGTGTTTACTATTACCATCTTTACTATTTATTTGATCAATTCTCATTCAAAGAATGTGTCATTGAATACTTTGATTCTAATTGAACATGAAGCAGGTCACTTCCCACATTTTTTTTGAGGTCACACTACAAACGGATTTAACATCGGATTTGGCAAATTTTACTTTTCTCGCTGTTTTCGCCGAGTCATTTCTAATATTCTCTCATTCCAAGGTAAACTAACGCAGTACAGAGTTCGTACATGCAATCATTGACATTTGAATCTGAATTATTATCCCACCACCATGTTTCTTAGAGCTCTATTAGTTAAATGGGACAACTGATTATAATTTAGTAATAATACATATGGTTTCGTGATGAACACGTGTCTGGTCATAGTACAGGGAAATTACGCATAAAGACAAAAATGGCTACATTATGATCAAATGCTACAAGTATTTATTCCCACCTTGACTTTGATACCAAACAAAGAAAGTACTTAAAAATAGATTCAAGTGGTACATTTGAAAATCGCCCCAGAAAAATAAATGATTGTACAGTACGTATGGATTAGATGAAGTTGAAAAATTTTAAATAAATATTACAATAAATACAGGGTATAAACAGGCGGGGAAATATGAACTCTGTCATTGATAGTAATTCGAAATGTTGAATTCTAGACATTGGTTTGGAACTATAGGTTGTTTCTGGCTATTCTCAAATGGGTAGCGAGTTTAATTTATTTTTCGTATTGAGATGATTTTATTTTACACTAATTGAGATGTACTATATTTCGAATATTTCACTAATAGATGAATTGAAGTTATTTTGTGTATCATTTGAGACTATAATGAAGGAAAAGATAATTTGAATTCAATATAGGTTTATTTCGTTATATTTTTAAAACATCCAGAGAAATTTTACGTGAACTAAAAAGTGCTATTTTATTTATTGAAAAGAAAAGTTGTACAAAAAGACCTCGCATATTAAGCCGAAGGCAACAATCTAAGTCCAACGTACTAATGGTGACCAATATAATAGTGCCTCACATTCTAATATAGAAACACTATCAAAATTAGTGTTATGTGTGGAAAAATTATTTTTTTCTGCATGTAATCTAGTGACAGCAGCTGCCCTTATAATATGTGAATATTATATGTAGAAACACTCCTAAGGAAGGAAAAGATAATTTGAATTCAATATAGGTTTATTTCGTTATATTTTTAAAACATCCAGAGAAATTTTACGTGAAATAAAAAGTGCTATTTTATTTATTGAAAAGAAAAGTTGTACAAAAAGACCTCGCATATTAAGCCGAAGGCAACAATCTAAGTCCGACGTACTAATGGTGACCAATATAATAGTGCCTCACATTCTAATATAGAAACACTATCAAAATTAGTGTTATGTGTGGAGAAATTATTTTTTTCTGCATGTAATCTAGTGACAGCAGCTCCCTTAATATAGAATATTATATGTAGAAACATTCCTAAGAAAAAAATAGTGTTACTGTACTATACTCGAGGAGTTGAGATAATATAAGTAAGTATGAGACATTTTATTATGTTATCTAATCGGGCGTACAAGTTGATTTCAAGTTCGTCCATTTTTATGATAGATATATTTTATGAAGAAATTAAGAAAGTTTTGTATATTTTTCCAGAGATAGAGAAAGCATGTTCTATATTTTCTTAATATTTAAATGTAATAAAATACAGTCAATCGACTAGTATTACACTGGTGACTAGAGGGAATAAAAACATTATTATTACAAAAAATTGAAGAATAGTCTAATTGATTACTTCTACAGCATTGCATTGATAAAGTCAAATAATGTTTTTAATTTCGGTTCCTATAAACCACATTAAAATGTCATCCACATACCTGCAGCAGTACC
This sequence comes from Gonioctena quinquepunctata, assembly GCA_018342105.1. Classification (NCBI taxonomy): domain Eukaryota; kingdom Metazoa; phylum Arthropoda; class Insecta; order Coleoptera; family Chrysomelidae; genus Gonioctena; species Gonioctena quinquepunctata. The sequence goes on along the minus strand of JAFIRS010006110.1, from coordinate 33,820 downwards.
AGTATAAAAAGTTTTTTATTAAAGGGTTATTGTGATTTTTTTCTTCCAATTCAATCCAAAAATATTTATTCTTCCTTATTCTGTATTTACATTGCATGTCCTTCTCCTAAATACTAACTTAATTCTACATATATACATATATACAATTTTGAGCATTCAGTAAGTCCATGTTGATTTTTAAGTTTATTTTCAGTCTCCTGCTTACGCTTATACTGAATTTTGAAATGGGGTTAAATTTATTATGGATGATTTAGGTTTGAGTATGTGGTTTTTGTGGATGTTTCCAGGAGAATGATAATAAAAAACCTGGTAAAGGGTGTGAATGTGAGGGTTGTTGAGGTTGTTTTGTAGGATTTTCGAGTGTTTTGTTTTGTAGTAGTTTTATGATCTTTGAGAAATGTATTTCTGTGCTTTTGTGTTTTAGGAGTTGTGAAGGATTTTAGGATTTGAGTGTTTTCTCATGTGGTTGTTTTGTAGTATTTAGAATTTTCTGTTCCTAGTGCCTTATTAGAATAATAGAAATTATTGTTGAATTGAAAATCATTCTGAGATAAACAAACTATAAGTAAATATATATCTTGTTAATAAACCGGATGACATTGTTCCTAACCAACGGATTCTCTACCAATATGATACTTTCTTCTGGTGGAATACTGGAAATAAACTTTGAACATCGAAGGAAATAAATTCAGGGTTTCCTGGAAGTCGGTCTCATCTATTTTATCAATTAGTTTGTAACTGTTTTTCAAGGTAAATTTCCGAACTACAATATCTCCTGATCAAATCGATAAGTTTTCCAGAAAGTTTCACCGATGGTGCTGTAATGAAAGGTACAGTAGGACCAATAGGCTATTTTTTTGTGAAGTTTGATTAGTGAATAAAGGTTTGGTGCATGTGGATACATAATAGTGCGTTTAACTTTTTTTTCCGTCAAGAATACACTGAATTGTAGCCTCTTAGCACCTCGACCTATCAGATCTTTTGTACAAAACATTAAATGGTTCCAGTGTTCCTTTCACTTCTTGCTGGTGAAGTAATGGGGGCTCATTGTTCACTCTTAAGAATATAGTGGAATTCAAGAAATATTGAGTTCTCTATATGTAAATCGTCTTTTTCAATTGCGAAAAAAAAGGAATAGATATTGTCCACAACTAACTGCCGTTATACCAAGCAAGGTCTCTCCATATCTTTCGGTCAGTGGTGTGCTTACTTATGGGAATTATTCGGGTGTAAGAAAAACAGTCATCAATTGACAATCCATTGTTTATTCACAGATGAGATTTGTAATTTTTATCATTAAACAATATAAGTATGACAAATATATATTCAAGATTTCATGGCACAATTGAGTTTTTTAAGCCAACTGCAAAGGTAGAATTGCCCTCTACGTAATGACATTTTTTCAAATCTACCGAATTTTGCTGGATTATCAAAATGGTATTGTGCAACAGTTAGTGTTTAGGTTATAATATCCGGAATGATTCACATAAGAGACTCCTCATCGTATGAATAACAATACTTTAGAAATTCTAACGGTACCTACATCTGTCAATAAACATAATTAGTTTATTTACTTTTTCGGAGTGACGATGAATGGGGTTATGATAATGAGTCAGTGACAACTATCTTATTGTGTGAAATGTTTCACTTTCGTTGCCTTCGAATATTGTTTGTTTACATGTTCACTCATTTATTACAGTTTGAAGCACTGTGTGCTTTCAGAAAAAAAAATTACCTGGGTGGTCTCATGAAATGGATAACGATGATATAATTTTGTATGCTGGATTATACAGTGTGTCTGAGAATTATTATAATGGATTAGAGCACACTATGCAAGTTTAAATTCTTTGAAATATGAGAGTTATGTCTGTACTACATGACAGAAGTCTGTAACACATCAGTAGCAAAAATTTCATTGTAACTGAAAACAAATTTCATCCTCAAGACAGCTCACTACAAATACCTATACAATAGGTGTATGTTGGTCGAAAATCCATCAGAAAACGGTAAATATAAAATTACTGTACACATACACTAGAGCACTTTTGATTTTTTTTAACCACCGTTTTCTCGCACAAAAATCACTCAAAATGCCTCCTTCTTTTTACCAGCATAAACAATACACCCTAAATCACTTATTTATGGCACAACTTTGCACAAAATATCGTCGTTTTTCTCGAAAAAATCCTCCTTCTTACACAGTTCCTAATAAACAAAATTCACACATTTGACAGATGAAATTTAGTAACTTTGCCTTATTTTTCATGTTGGTAATAAATGAATCACCGCCAACTTTTGGAATTCAAATGTGAGCAAAAGTTTCTCCTTCATTTATGTTTTCAATTGTTTTGTGTAACCATTTTGACAATTATTATATTTGATTGTAAACAATTATTGATTCTTTGTTGATAATGAAATTGATTGAATATACTTGAATAAATAATTTTTTAAATCCATATGTTTATGCAAAATGGTGCCCAACAACAATTGCACAAATAAATGAAGGGGAAACTATTGCTCACATTTGAATTCAAAAAGTTGGCGGTGATTCATTCATTACCAACATGAAAAATAAGGCAAAGTTACTAAATTTCATCTGTCAAATGTGTGAAATTTGTTAATTCGGAACTGTGTAAGAAGGGGGATTTTTTCGATAAAAACGATATTTTGTGCCAAAAGATTTAGGGTGTATTGTTTATGCTGGTAATGGAAGGAGGCATTTTGAGTGATTTCAGTGCGAAAAAACGGTGCTCGAAAATGGGGTTAAAAAAAAATTAAAGTGCTCTAACTCCGGAACGGTATGAGACGGCTGCATTTTCCTTCCGGATTCGTGTTCAGGAGGCGAAAACATGTAAGAAAAGTTTTATCCCTATATTCAGAGTGCATGGGTACAGTAACTTTATATTTACCCAGAAAACAATTACTTCCCTGGCTAATGCCTCGACGGACGTTTGACTAAATCCGATGGATCATTTATAAGGGTTACTTTGCAAATGTTTGATGCGAAAAGGATGTAATCCAATTTTCAACAAAAATTACCAAAGAGAGTAGTTATTTTCCGATGGAAATTAGACCCAACATATATCTATAGTAGTAGTAGTGAGCCGTATCATTTGTCATATTTTAAAATTTCCTACAAAATTGGTTTTCTACTTTCTCTATACAAAAGTTTACCTTAAGTCCAATAAGCTGTTACTTCAAAACTGAGCACATCATGATAACCAAAACTTTGTGTCACCCTGCACTTTAGCATACTAACTGAAACTCACCTCGTTCAGAAATATTCTTTGAAATCTATCACCCGTCTACGTCTGTGAACCATAAGGAATACTAATGAATATTCGGTATCGCCTGAAAATCAAACTGAAGCCCTTTCAGTTCTCGTTCGGCTGGAGTCACATGATCTGACACGTTTGTTTTTCAGTCGATAGTTAGGGATTTCCAAGGATTACCATTCTGAAATGATGCTAGCGACGTAAATTGCGAACAATCCAGGGACGTGCCAGGGGAAAATAACAATAACCAGCAAGACGATATTTCTTGACGAGTTTGAGTCCGATGGACCGTAAACAGCTTCATTTCTGCTAGAGCGAAAGTTATTTCTGGAGTCCCACAAGGCTCTCACTTGGGACCACTCTTCTCCTAAACGGTATATTACATTGCTTTTCTTTTTTCCAAATTTTCCTTGATGGTAATCTGAAGATATACAAGCCTATTGAATGCATATCAGATCATTCTGATTTCCGAGAAGACTTGGAAAAGTGTTACAATATTTCCAGTCTCAATAAGTTGTTCTTAAACACCGACAAGTGTAGTCATATCCCAGATTGAACCACTAGGAAAGTCATTCTTTCTCAACAAAACAGAATACAGAAATGAACATTGTCAGGGAAGTCATAGGTCTGCTGGTGGCCCCGCACACAATGCTTTATTTCGAGTACCATTTCAATAATATTACGCAATGAGCGTTTAAAAATTAAGGATTCCTCCTGAGATATTCGAAATGATTCCGCAATTTGTCTGATCATTGGGCGCCCAATTCCAGAATATTGCTTCATATGAACATATGTCCTAAATGTCTTAACTTTTGAACTACGGGGTGCCAAAGTTTTAAGATGAAAATATTTTTATTATACTTTGGTATGACCCTAGATATTTTCATCTATGCAACAAAAGGCATTTTCTGCTGAACAACATGATTTTTTTTCCTGCCAGTGGCGTTGGTGCAGGATTTGCTCTTCAATATATATTCAAATAATTTATTCCCCCTACGAACACATGGCATCATCATAAGTTTTGCAGAAGTCACTGTCATATTTCACGGAAGTAACACAAGGGACGACCTAAAAAATAAAATAGAAAGTGATTTTAGTAAAATAAAAAAATGGTTCGATAATAGACTCCTATCAATGAATCTCAAAAAAACTTACTACTTGCCGTTCTGTAGCTTATCCACGAACCTCCCAACATTTGAAGAGATATCACTAGAAGATGACCTCGAAATTTCACCTTCAAAAAGCGTTGAATACTTAGGTATAATGATAGACAGCCACTATCTTGTCAAAAAATTACGTAGTGTTTTATATAGAATCAAACAAGTTGCAAATATACTCGACATCAAATAAAGCAAAATTGTTTATCATAGTTTAGTTGAATCACATATAGACTATGGTATTATAGGATGGGGGTATCTAAAACATACCTGAAATCACTTAAAATCATACCAAGGCAAATTTTGAAACAAATAACCGATACCCAAGTGCATAAGAACGAACTTCTTACTCATTCTCACTATCATGAGACGCGACAGAAAAATAAATATTTACTCTAAAAAATCGGACAGAGTTGTTACCAAAATCTGGGACCGAAAGTATTCAATTACATACCTGAAAATATTAAATAGAACCGACAATCCAACGCTTCAATAAATCCTTCAAGGAATACCATCCATATACATGAAATCAACAATAGAAAACTGGAAAAAAATTTTTTACCCTATACTATACTGTCCAATAGCATAGAAATATAAAAAATTTAATTACCGATAAATAAAAAGAATGATATAATTGTTTAAGGTAGTTCCGCCACGAGACAGTTGAATTAGGAAATTATTTTCGACTGACTCGAAAAATTTCAAACGACTTTTCGATTTGCAACGCGAAAAAAAGAATGTTTCGAAGGGGGCACTTGCCCCCCCAATCGACTCTAGAAAATTTCTTCGTTATAGAAAGTAGCCGACTCAAAAAATTGATGTCCCCGAAAAGCGCAGCAAACCATTTTTCAGACCCCCCCCTTTCAATCAATCAAGTGAAAGCAGTGGCGTATCACTTCTCTCTTGATTCAGTGCAAATCCCGCACGGACGCCACTGGCAAGAATAAAAAATTATGTCGTACAGCAGAAAATGCTTTTTAATGCATAGAAGATGCGTACTACGTTTCACAGAAATATCTAGGGTCATACCAAATGATCATTAAAAAAAAATTAAACTTTAGCACCTTGTAGTTCAAAAGTTAAGACATGTTATTATGAAACACCCTGTATATGCTGAATTTTGTGATGTGATCGCATCTGTTTCATTGAAAGCTACATAGGAAGTTTGTACCTATTTCATTCTTATAATAATATCAAAACTCCCATTTGTAACAAAACAATAGGTACTATCCGAATAATCATTCAGTCTTCATCTCCTCAGGCGTGGTTAGAAGTAACTCTTTGGTTTCGGTGACACTACAAAATAACCACAATAAAAAAAATACTCTCCGATTTTCATTCACGGCACTATATGTGATAATCGTACCACAGTATTGTTACACCTGGCTATATACAGGGTGTTATGAATTCACACACCACACCTGTAAAACCATTTGTTATGACTGAGGACACTTGGAAAAGTGATAAGACCCCACACTGACCAATCATTTGTTATGACCTATACAGGGTGTTATTCGAACTTCACATTCACTTTTACGAAAGAAACACTTTAGAAAACCCAGATATAAGGATTTTACAAATACCTCTTAATGGTGTATTTGTACTGCAATGTACTTGTATTATTTTGGTTCACTCTACCCAATACTAAATCCAAAAGAATCAGCACGTTTCGTGTTGTGTTATCTGAATCTCATGAAACTCAACATTTGGATGTTGCAAATTCGTAATCACAGCTTCAATGTTGAGGAGTTTCACTGATAAGTATAATTTCATGGGAGAAAATCTTTAACCCGACGACAAATTCAGCTGAAAAAACGCACATCGGAAGACATAACTAATAAAAAGTAAACGAATAAACTACAAAAACGGCTGCACATGAAAAGGTGAAAAATATCCGGTGAATAAATTTATGTTCCATTTCTTCCACAGATGTTGACAAAAACACCTTGTAGAGAGAAATAAAATTAGTGTGGATGAAAAATGACAACTGGAATGCGATTTTGTTTTGTTGAGTGGTGCGTTGTCATTGTATTATCAATATTCAAATAGGACAGTTTGAAGTGTTTTGATATGGCCGAACAGTTCACATTCAACGAATATGCAGATATGCATGCATTGTATGGACGAGCATTTGGTAATGCTGCAGAAGCCCGTCGTCTGTATGCCGAGCATTTTCCCAATCGAACGTTACCGGCAAGAGAAACGCTCCAGCGTGTCGATCGCAGCTTGAGGAAGACAGGTATGTCTAATGGATAATTAATTGGAGACTGTTGTTTTATTTCGATATTATTGTAGGTTCAGTTTTGCCAAAACGAGATGGTGAGGGCGCTCCTAGGGCTGTGGGTACTGTTGTATTGGAGGAAAATATTTTGGAAGCTGTCGCTGATGATCCTTCAATGAGCATCAGAAACCTATCAGAACAGTTCCATACATCCAAGTCCACTATTCATACAATAATTAGGGGAAAACTGCTCCACCCATATCACATCCAGAAGGTACATGCCATGACACCTGAAGATTTTCCAGCACGACTGGGACATGCCAATTGGTTCCTGGATAAGCAAAGAGAGGATATGACTTTTACTACTCGAGTTTTATTCACTGATGAAGCAGGTTTCAGTAGAGATGGAGTAATCAACTCTCATAATCTCCACATATGGGCCGAAGAAAATCCCCATGGGATATTGCAAACCAAACACCAACGGAAATTCAACGTGAATGTTTGGGCTGGTGTCATAGGAAACCATCTTATAGGACCATTCGTTCTACATGACCGATTGAATGGAGAACGTCATTTGGAGTTCATTCAGAACGATTTGAATGGACTTTTGGAACATGTTCCATTGCAAACCCGAAGAGATATGTGGTTTTATGCATGACGGTGCTCCTCCTCATTTTAGTTTGATTGTGCGGGACCATCTGAACCAGATTTTCCCCAATAGATGGATTGGTAGAGGTGGGCCATATTCATGGCCACCGTGGTCTCCGGATTTAAATCCATTGGATTTCTTTCTGTGGGGGCATCTGAAAAGCCTCGTTCACGCTACACCTATTCACACCAGAGATGCCTTGTTGAATAGAATTACATTACATTGTGAAGCCATACAAAACGACCCTGGCATGCTATTTCAAGTGCAGAGAGGGTGTTTGCGCCGACTAAGAAAATGTATTGAGAGAGACGGTAGTCATATCGAGCAGTTTTGTAGCGGATTTTGCATTTCTGTTTGCTCCTGAGGCTTGCGATTGATTATTTACACCATGATTTTTGTAAGGTAAACGTGTTTACATGATAAAAATCCGTTATGAAAATTGTACCTATCATTTCTATTTTCATTACAAATTAATCTTTTCGAATGATGGTAGACATCTCAGGTTGGATGTCGTCGAACAAAAATGCATTTTTATCAAAAATCGTTGCTCCGATCGATTTTCCACACGAGTACTTTTATTCAGGAAATCATCCAGGTAACCTTGTTTTGTTAAAACATATTGACAAATCCCAGTCATTTCAAAGTTTTGGGGTGTGGACCATCGGGGGTAGTCCGTTCCTGACTTTGTAGCAAACAACTGACTCATCGAAGCTCATCGAAGGAATTCATTTGTTCAGTCAATCACCATGATTTAGATGATTTTGAATATTCACTTTGAAAGTTATCAAAGAAAAACATTTTTCATTTTGTAACTTTGAGGGCACGTAACTTGGTAACGAAGGCTTTTAGGAACAAAAGTTATATGAAGTACTGGTGATAATTTGACCTCATCTATACATTCCCGAGAGGAAAAGAGGAAGTCCAGGGACACCCTGTATAATGCCCAAACTTCAAGGAACTGAATTGGAATAATTAATCAATGATAAAATATGGGATGTATAAGGAATATGTAAAATAAGACAGGAACAAGAGACATGCATCAAACTATCCACACAAAACATATTTATCATAGTCACATGATTCTCAAAGAAGCAAACGTTATTTATAATTTTTTATGTACAAGAAACTAGAAGATGATACTCTGTAATTGCGCACTTTATCAGCTAGAGTTTGTATAACACTGTATATGGATATAGGTCGCTAAGATCTCAATATGACTAGTATTTCAAGAGAATTGTTGTACTTCTTAAATGCATGATTTAGCCAATTAGCCCCTGGTAAATGTGGACTGGACTAAAAATCAGCGATCATATATATTCCGCGTGCCGAGGTGATATCAATTATCTTTTGGGTCAGATTTGACAAAGACTCGTGAAATGATATATCTCGCCAAGGCTTTGTGGCTTCTTTTGGCTTTGTGGGAAGTGCGCAAAATACTGCTAATTTATGGATTTACAAAGAAGCCTCAGCGGTGCGATGACAGACAAACAATCTTGTTTACTCCGAGTAAGTCAGGATATGCTTTATAATGATTAAAACCGTTAATTGATCAAAGGTATGTATAGGATGGTCATTGCAACAAGACACATTATATACAAGTAACGAGAAATATCTCACAGTGTGTCAAATCCAAAAGTTGCCAGTGGAAATATCTCGGAAATTAAAAAATATATCATGAAGTGCCCCAACCCGATTCGAGGCAAAGTCGGGGGAACCAAAACTGCATATGAGCGAACTTCGACACTCTCATCCCACAGTAAACCACAGTGTAGTTTACCTACTGATGATGATAACTTAGTTATCGAAATACGCATATAAGTGTACAACAACTCTTCTAGAATTTTGCATTAATATGATTTCAGAAATGCCGATTATATATCCTTGAATGGTTTCTTTGCATCTATAGATTGGGAACAAATCTCCATCAAAGTAAACTTAGAAGTTATTTTAGTTTATACGGGAATAGAACTTTTTGTTTCAGTTAGATATTATAAACCTTCAACATTTCCTAGCTGGTTTACATTTGATCTTAAAGCGTTGACAATCGAAAAGAGAAAAGCTCACTAACAGTTTCAAATAAATAAAGATCATAATGATTATACAATCTTTACCAATTTACGTCATCAGTGCAAAATTTTGTCAGAACAGTGTCATCAAAATTATCTTCATCGAATGGAAAATGATCTTATTGAAGATCCTAGATCCTTCTGGAAAAAAATAAATAAACTAAAGAAATGTAGTGATTATTCCTCCCAAATGCCACTCAATGGTGAAGAATCCTCTTCAGAAGCTGAAGTTGTTGATCTCTTCGCAAATTTTTTTTCATCTGTCTACCGGTGTGATTTTGTCTTAAGCGATATTGAAAAGTCAGTCCAGCCATTCAATGATTTCCTTCTTTCACGTTTTTCGATCACAGAAGTGTTTGAAATATTATCGAAACTTCCTAATAAAGTCTCTCTCAGTCCAGATGACATTTCCTCTATCTTACTAATCTTGTACGCTGACGAAACCCATTCAGGTTATTTACAATCTTTCGCTAAACAGTGGAGTTTTCCCATATTTATGGAAGAACAGTTACATCACCCCAATATTCAAATCAGGCAACCGTGAGGATATTAAAAATTACAGAGGTGTATGTATTCAGTCAACCATACCTAAAATGTTAGACAACATGGTACCGACATATTTGTCATGTCCAATAAAAAATCTAATAATTCCAGAACAACATGATTTCCAAGCACTACCTGTTGCTTCAAACTTCCAAAAAGCTCCCTCAAATTAGTCCTCGATATATGGCGATCGGGGTACCTCTCATCAAAAAGATGTTCCGCTGCAAGGAAATTGTTTTCACATTCACCAATTATTGAGAAAGCTGCTACTTTGTCGGCTATAGTACGTACCATTTTGCCTATGTGAACATTTAAACTAAATATCCAACGTATAAATACTTTTGCAAAATGTTTGCAAAGTAAAAACAACCGGAGAAATGAAAAACGTCGACTTTCTTGACAATCAACCAAATGCGGACTTTACAATTCTTATTAATTAAATGCGAAACAGATAATGTTAGTATTTATTTAATGTAACCATCAAAATCAGCCAAAACCCAAACAAAATTAGTATGACTGAATAAATAATTCCAATACCTTTCAGACAAGATGTCACTTGCCATAAGGTCCCATTCGAAATTATTGGTCACAGTAGTCCTGTAACGTCTTCTATGACTATTACGTTACCTGTTACGACTAGTTGATAAGCATACATCCGTTTATTTCGACCCTCAGAATTTTATTATTATTAGTATAACTGTTCCAAAGATATGAGGGGGGGGGGGAGTTTTGACTAGCACTGTATGACATTATTGAAGAAATACATATGCACACATCTCCACCTGAATCACCGATATACAACGACTAACATAGTATCGTACACTGAATTTCTATTAGACGCCTTTGAAGGAAAATCCCAAGTGGATAGTATATATACGGACTTCTCGAAGGCGTTCGATAGAGTCAGTCATAACGTGTTGATACAAAAATTGCTGGCAATGAATATCTCAGTAGTGACATGGTTGCAGAGTTTCCTCACCGATCGGTTTCAATGTCTACGCATCAATTATAATCTCTCATCTGCATTTCCTGTATTTTCTGGAGTTCCCCAAGGATCCCACTGCGGGCCTTTACTCTTTAACATCTTTGTTAACGACCTAAATAATCATATTTTTCATTTTCATTTCCTTCTCTATGCCGATGACCTGAAAGTCTTCCGTGAAATCAATAACTCAACAGACACTCTCATCTTACAAACTGATTTAGATAATTTCATCCATTGGACATCTCTGAACATGTTGTATGTCAATGTTGAAAAGTTTTCCTATATTACTTTTTCCCGACGAAATTTTCAAGTGAACAGTGAATATTCAATTGATGAGACCAATTTAATACAGAAAGAGAATGCCAAAGACCTGGGCATATTAGTAGACTCATCCATGCATTTTAGATGACCCATTAATAATATGGTGAATACAGCTCTCAAAACTTTCGGCTTTATTACTCGAAATAGCTACAACTTTCCTCCTGGAACTTTAACGAAACTTTATTGCACATTAGTTCGACCAGTTCTGGAATATGGATCTATTGTTTGGTCACCAAGTTATACCGTTCATAGCAATTCAATGAAAAGGGTTCAAAATACATTTTTGAGAATTTATTCATATCGTTAAACTCAATGTAAAGAGCACAATACTAAGGCAGACTTCCCCTCAATCTCCATCTATGTAGCAGAAGAATTTTGGATCAGATGTTTCTCTTTAAACTAGTCAATGGAAGTATTGATTGTCCACAATTACTGAGCCAGTTAAATCTGAATGCTGTATCAAGAACGTAATCCTCCTTTGTTCAGAGTAACTATGGAATGAACAGTCCTTTGACCAGATTGCTAGGAGACTATAATGATATAAAAGAAACACATTTTCACAAACACATACAAACTTCAAGAAGACACTTCATCGTATTTTTAACCGACGAAACCAAAAAGGAGGAGGTTCTCTAGTCGACCCGTATATTTTTTTTCCATCATTTTTTTTATGTATGATCACGCATAACTTTTTACTGAGGCGTCCGATTCCGATAATTCTTCATTGGATAGGGTGTACTTCGAAGGTGGTCTCATTTGAATTTAAAAGATGAAATCCACCCCTAAGGGTAGCAACATGAAGGATATTGATCACTCACCCTCTGAATTCTGGTCCGTTAACCGATTCTATCAGGCATAACTTTGTACTGGGTTCTTCGATTTGGATGATTCTTTTTTTAATAGATAGGGTATACCTTATATTTAGATTTCGAATGGAATTATTACGGGTAGAAGAATAGGGGATAATTGATTTTTCACTTATGAACATTGGCACACACATACGTAGTTGACAATGACAGATAGCTACTGACATTATTTCTGTTCCACATCCGTCAAAACCATTATATTCTATGAGAGGATGGAATGATATACAAAGTAATGGAATAAACTAACCAGAACAACAAAAATAATTTATATTACAACAAATAGTAAAAGTAGATAATCATATTATTTAACTGGTAATAGTTGAAGTAAGGTGGGTAAGTAAGTATTTTGGAAGTAATAAAAAAACAAGTAGGTAGTAATTAGTATATTTTAGCCATAAAAAATTGAAAAACAAAAACTTTTAAACAAAAAATTAAACCGACGAAATACGGAACTGAAAAGTAAAAAATAAAATAAACCTTCTTAGTCTCAGTAACTAAGCTCCTAAACTAATGTAAGTAACTAATTTTGAGTCGGTGCCAAACAAACAATCAATGAACATCATTAAATTACTTCAAAAAAAATTATCAGAATGTCACCGCGCAACTCGATGCCATCATTTTACGCCTTACCTAATTCATTTGCTTGTTTGTTTGGCGCCGACTCAAAATTAGTTACTTACATTAGTTTAGGAGCTCAGTTACTGAGACTAAGAAGGTTTATTTTATATTTTACTTTTCAGTTCCGTATTTCGTCGCTTTAATTTTATTTATTTAGATCTCATTTTATTCTTTTTGTCCTGTCACATAACTTTGCGATGTTTTATTTTAAATATTAACTTTGCGATGTTTTATTCTTAATATTACCATTATAATATATACATATATATATATATATATATATATATATGTATTATAATGAGTATTGTATACAATTGGAGTTATCTGTTGAAATAAATAAAAAGTGTGAAGTGATTTAGTGTGGTGAAGGGGTTACTTGTGCAATTTTGGATTGTGACACCACAACGTCTAGCCAGTCTTCGCGTATAATGTCACAGTGCAGCTTTTTATAGTCCCCCCCCTATTAACCTGTTAACTTTTGAGTGGTTCGTCAGAACGATGGGACGGAAACCGTTTTGAATGGTATCACCGATAGTACTTTCTGAAATTAAAGACATTGTGATTACTGGATGGATGGCGGGGGCGGGAGGGGGGCAAATCAACTTGAAAATTTCAAATGGCATGGGGGTCAAGTGGCACATCGTTGAACAGGTAATTCAATTCTCTTTTCAACCATCCTATTTTGTTCGAATTTCGCTTGAACGTTTTTCCATAATATGCGTTTGAAATGTCAAGTATAAGTGCGGATCTGAATAGTACCCTTACCTCGATTACTTTTGAACGGTGTGATGTGAAACAATGAGACTGACTTTTTGAGAGAAGATACATTACAATTACTCGACAGAGGGCGTTGGGGGCACATCAACTTCGGAAGGCATAGAGGTCAAGTTGTACATCGTTGAAAAAGTAATTTTTTCTTTCAACTATGGTTGAATGATATCATCGATATACTCTTTGAGAATAGAAGATATCGTAATTCCTTGATAGATGGCGTAGAGGGGCACATTAAAAATAGCATAGCACCGAGTCGAGTGCCACATTGAAAAGATAATTCGATTCTCTTTTCAACCATCTAACTTTTTTTAATTTTGTCAATTCTTTTTTTCACAATATGCATTTTCAATTTTGTTTTTCTTGACATTTCAAATGCATAATGTGAAAAAACGCATTGACGAAATTAAAAAAAAAACTTGATGGTTAAAAAGATAATTTAATTGTCTTTTCAACGATGTTTCATTTGACCCCACATGCTGTTTGAAAATTTTAAGTTGATGTGCATAAAATTTTAAGTTGATGAGCATAATAATGTCTTTCATTTCAAAAAGTAGTATCGGTGGTATCATTCAAAATGGTTTCAGTCCCATTGTTCTTTATCGAACCGTTCAAAATTAACTGGGGGAGGACTATAAAAAGCCGCACTGTATAATTTTGATTTCTGTGTAACGATTTTCTCAAATTCTATTGATTGCTACTTCAAGAGACAATAGAAATAAACATGATTCATCAATTATAAGTGGAAAGTTAAACATTTCACTCCATAGGCATACAATTTCCCCGGAAAAGTTTTCAAGTTGTGTTGGATATTCACTCAAATTTCAAGCTTTCTGGTTTTTATATATAAAAATTTTCAATTCATATCTACCTCATTGAAAAACTACTGTAATGAAATTTTTCCCCTTATCAGTCTCTATAACTCTGCCTTATTTCTAATTTCGCTACAGAACATCGAAAATCGAAACAAATATGTGATAGTTCAAATTCATATATTCAGGAGAATTCAGTACAATTTCGGATGATCATCGATTATTTCTACTTCATAATTTCAATTGCTACACTATCTCCAATATCAAAATTCCAGAATATCCTAAAAAATAATAGTTACTATTTCTATTTATCGTGAAAAAAATTTCAGAACTTCAACTAGTGAAAAGCTATTTGTAATTGAATTGATTGATTATTTGTTGAGATTCATAGAATGGCAGTCTATTTCTTCATATTCCACTTTCAAGACATCGGTATCATGGTCCTTTAGCTCCAGCACGTTCTTCTGATATGGCACATCTGAAAAAAAACATGCCTCTGTATATCACGCTAAGACTGCTGGAAAGAAATATTTTCGATTAGGTATAAACAATGCATGTAGTCAATGGTATATCCCCATGAAGGAACATATACTTAAAATAACCAGAGAATCTTCCCCTGAATCGTCAGTCAAGTGGCTCGATCGATGATTCGATCCGCAATGATTTTTCCAGAAACTTCTACCAGAAGAACATTGAAAAGATTCGAGTGTAAGTAAGGGGAAAGTAGAATGATTTGAAAGTAGGTACGAACACTTCTTCTACCCATACCACATTCACAGCGCGTTCAGGCACTTCTTCCTGCTAATTTTCCTAAAAAGATTACATTCTGCATGTCACTGATATGCAATAAGGAATCTTCATAATAAACATGTATATGATAAAAAGATCCACGTGACATCGTGACTAACATTAGTTTTCATCAAACTCTTGTGTTGGACTGGTTCAAATAGATCGATGTCGTGCCAACTCTTTTGTCCTTACCAAGTTGTAGAGTGGGTTATAGAGTGACCTATAGAAAGGGTTGTATTTTCCTTGGAAAATATAACTTGAAAAGTAAATTGAGCGGCTAACTTAGCTTGCACCCTGTATTTGGTTCTAATTTATGCATGAGTTATTAAATTCGTGATCTATTCTATTCTCTCAAATAATTCCCACTGATAATAATAATATAAAAAAAAATCCAATTATAAAAACGCATTGATGAGTCTTTATAAATTTTTTTGAGTAGCCAAATACATAATAGGGATCGTCATAGATGATAAGAAATATGTAAATGAATGCGTGACATTCATTTAGATATTTAGTGTGTAATTACTTAAACTCAATTGCCAAATAAAGTTCAATACAATCTTACTTAATGCTCTGGCTGCTACCATGCTGGAATCTGTCTGTCGTTTGGCACTACCGGTTTAGCGTAATTTTAGAATATTATTAACCGACCTGATACTTTATGGTCCGACTTTGATAAAAGCTTTGAATATCTTGAATAAATGTTTATTTAGCATTGCCGTTATATGGATTGGGTCATACCTGTATTATATTTTATTTATATTACTTTGAATATGTCTGTTTTCATAGATGATTAAGCACCTGACAATTCATTCATTCTGAATGAATGGCAAGTCCCTCTGGTTTGATTTATTGAATACATGATTCAGTTGAAGATGTCAAATCTTTATCAAATTTATGATTATTTCCAATTAATCTTGATTTTTGTCGTGCTGTGATGCTTCGAAAGCTATTATTATAATTTTCCCTCGGACTATTGGTTCCAGTTGAAATTTGATGTGATATAATTTTTGTTTCTATCAAATACAATTCCTCCGAGCGATGGGTTTTAGGCACTACACCGGTTTTCCACCAGTAAGACTCTCGGGCAAGGTGTATGAAGTTTTTGGAATATGAGTTTCTAGAGGATATATCTTGGGAAATGAGAAATATGATGTGATTTATGCATGATGGTGCACAAGTGTGCAAACTGATCATCGTGAGCAATCTCACTGGGTATTTTTTTCCAACGATTCTAATGAAATAAGTGTCCTGTATTATCAACTATATATTAACTCCTCCGGTATAACAACTGAAGAATATAAATACGTTCAAACGCTTCGGGGCTCTAATATCGAATGCTAAAAATCTATTTCAAGCAAGTGGGATCCCTTATTGCTGAACAAATCATGTTTAAAGTTAAAATGTTTTATCTCAAAATCATAAATTGGTAAACATATGGCCTGAACATGCCAACACTGACATATTGCAAGGTAAATTTAAGTTATGGCCTGCTGGATCCCAGGACATAAGCCTGTTGGATTAACAAAATGTTGAAGATAAAATACTAAGCACTTCCGGCGAAACTGTACATTCAGTTAGGACAAATGATGGTTATCAATCCATAAAATCAAGAATTCCAATAGAATCAGCTCCTCATGATATACTTCTGGGTGCGAAGGTATATTTATACCAAATAAAAAAAAATCTCTGTTTTTTCCCGACTGTCTTGATAAGGGGGGTAATTGGGTGCCTGTACAAAAATTCGAAATGCATGAAATTGTATTCTGGATTCTGGCCAATATACCGTTGTTATATATCTATGAGAAGCATTACCGATGTCATATAAACTTACATGTATATTCGGTGTCTAGAATTATACACTCTGTAGTATTGTGGACATTTTTAAGGATTTCACATAAGTTTTCTGGCAGATTTTTCGACATAGACTTGGTTACCACTAAACAGATTTCTGGAAAAAAATAAAATGTACCTTGCTTTTTATGCTGCTGATATTTAAAGTTACCTTTCAGGTTTTCATTGCGCATTGCAACGAAGTACTTCTGTGGATTGCCTGTTTCTTCAATGCGATCCTGAAGACTATTTGGGAAAAAAGATGGTCCCAGTTTCACCAATCTTTCAAGTGGAACTTCTGGAACTGAAGGAAAAACTGGTTTAGATGTGGTAGGAGCGGACATTTCAGGAGCGATCGCAGGGTGAGGTGCCATCATGGTTTTACTCATCTGCGAGGACAGGGTAATCAAGACAACCACTTTCATGTTCATTTTGCCAAAAGAAAAATAATGTCAAGTGTTCCTGATCATGTTGCTATTGAACTTTTATAAACTTCCAGACAAACTGAAGCATAACTAACCTGCAATGTCCTTTTCCAAATATAATTTGAAATTATGTTTACTTGAGAAATGTTTTTATAGTGTGAATTAGTCTGAATAACAAGTTAAAAAACGGGTTAATTCTTATTCCCGGTTCTAAAAATATGTGCGATAGCTCATTCGATTCGGAATAACGACTAGAAAAATGTATCTCGAGCATTTATTAGCACATACAAAATAGCAATTGTTATTAACAAAATGAGATGAAAAAACAAGACATTCAGTTTTTCGTTAATAACTCAAGACCTATTAATATTTAATATTTAAGGAAAATGATCCCTAAGGAGGAGGAAATTTCCAATAAAAAAGTTCGGTTTCCCGGAATTCTATCTCCATTGTTTATAATTTTTATTCAACGCCGAAAATAGGTCTCTCACCCAAAATAATTTTTTTATAGTATTAAATATTAATTTAAGAATTTGAAAAAATTATGGTGTCATCAAAACACTTGAAAGAATGAAGTTCCGTTGGAAAAAAAATTTATGTCGATTTTTCAAAAAGTTATACGATTGTTATTTAACTAATTTTCATCCAATCTCTGTTTTAACAAAAGTAGACATAAAAGTTTAAATAATTGACCTATAATTTTTTTGCTTCTTATACATACTTATCAAGATCACGTGATGAAAGTTCATTGAAGTTTTATATTTTGTTTGTTTTAATTTTTTTAAATGAACAAAAAATGAAATATTAAAAAAAAATTGTTAAAAATTTTTTTGTTGACAAATGTTATTACACAGCTGTTTCTGCATCTAACAATGGCATTAATCAACGTAGGGAAAAAAAAATTTACGTCATTTGTTAAAGAATTGCTCATAACCAAACAGACAAGTATAATATTTAAAAAAAAATATTTCTCACCATTTCATTGTCAAGACAAAATGATGATTAAAAAAAAACCTTCAATACATTATACCTTTTTCTAGGGTTCAAATATCTAAAAACTGTCCTAATTCACTAGGTCCTTTATTATATAATGAATTACCAGACCATATAAGAAATAGTCAAACCTTAACAAGTTTAAAAAAATGTCTTAAACAAGTTTTAATTGAAATATGTTATTATAAAATCGATCAGGCACTATAATAAGTATTTGTAAATCCACTGTGATTTGTCTGTTATATACATGTTACACAATTAACTGAATGTTATCATATATTATTCACTATGTACTATTTACTTTTTATTTATACTTTAGATGAATGACTACTCAGGCACTATAATAAGTAATCTACTGTGTTTTGTCTGTTATATACATGTTACAATGTTACAATTAACTGAATGTTATCATGTACTGTTTACTGTTTACTTTTACTTTAGATGAACGACTACTCCTATACAATACTTGTATTGTCCTTCCGGAGAATAAAATTATTATTATTATTATATAGGTACTGTCTCCAACGGTGTTGCGCTCATGCTGTAACGGCCGCGCGGAGACCTATTTTCGGCGTTGAATATAAATTATAAATAATGGAGATAGAAATTTCCATTTCTTTGAGGATATTTTTTCAAAAATTCCTAAATATTGATAGTTTTTGAGTTATTAACAAAAAACAGAATTTTTTTTTTCATCTTATTTTGTTAATAACAATTTCAATTTTTTGTGTGCTAATACATGCTCGAGATATATTTTGTTAGACGTTATTCCGAATCGAATGAGCTAACGCACATATTTTCAGGACCGGAAACAAGAATTAACCCGTTTTTTCACTTGTTAATCAGACTAAATGATTTTATAGAAATTTAGCAAATGTGTGAAGAATTTTGGGTATAATTTTTCTATTTTGATTCATTTTATTTGTGTTATACATATGTATTTTTATCTATTTATTGACAATTATAAAACATGTAAGCCATGTCGAAAAATTAAATTACAGATTTATTGATTGAACAAAATTTAGGATTCGCTTTAAATCAGGTTCCTCCGAAACTATCTTTAGAAACAATAATTTTAGTGAGATATTATTATTTTTCGTGTATTTGCTGTTAATGTTTTACTATTGTTAGTTATTTTTCAATAATTTCAGCATTTTCACTTGAAGTTATACATATATTTTGTATTCAACTGCCAATTTTAAATTAAAAACCTTATTTGTTCACCGGCTATTTTCAGTTTACCCATTTTTTTCCAAGTTACTGCGATATATCAGTTGTTTGACTTCATTGCCTTCCATGTTGACGGAAACTGAAAATGGAAATACAAGTTAATAAAGGAATTCCATCTAGTCTGAGTCGGTGGTTGGTCTATGTAATGAACTGGTTTTAATATCCGTTGTGGAATTACACTTGGTGTTTCAAAACTCATGATGCCCTGATGCAGTGTGTTCCAAAAATAATGCACAAATCGAGACGTTTCAGTCCTAATGAAAGTCGAAAATGTTTTAAGGGATTACCAATTTGTAGTATATCAACATGTTGGTACTCTGTTCATCTCACAGTTCAAAACGAATTAGCTGGGGAACTTTAATCATGGGTATAAAAAAATTGCATCTGAAGAATAGCGAAATGAGCGGTATAAATACGGTTCATTTCTGTACCATGGAGATATAAGGAGATATAGCACTGCGCGTTGCTGTTTTTAGGTGAAAAGCTTCCCAGTAGGCCTAAAAACAACATTATTCACATTTTACCAACAATTATTTTCTTCAAGTAAAATAATAACATATCAATATACATCAATTTTTGCATAGTGGCCCCAAGGGTTCCCAGAATCAAATAACATTTAACGTCATTTGAGCTTAAGGAAATTTCATCTTGGGTGATACCTACTTCATGTTTTGTTGATCTTATTAAATTTTGTCTAACAGTTTTATTTTTAAATGTTTCCAAACAATTAATGAAATCTGCGAATGTGATATGAGCACCTACGATGGATTTCTCCACACCATTGGCCTTTTTCATCACACCATAATTCAGAATGATTTCATTGATCTCATCCTCCTCGTGATTTCATCCCTTAGTTTCTTCTTCAGATCGTCATCTTCCTCGTGTAAAATGTTGGTGGCATAGGTATAATTTCGAACTCAATCCGACATAGTCCGTCATTATAATGCCGTTGTTTTATAACTCTAATATAACGTTCACCCATAACATTCACCCATAACATTCACAATAATGTAACAAGAAACCTGAGTCACCCGAGGGCTACAATGTCAAAGCAGTTTCATTAATTAGTATAACTACCTGAGGCAGTGAATACTTTGAAAATACTTTACTTCAGAAGCAAACCCAAATTTTTCAACCATTCAATTTGAGAAAATTGTCATGTGTATGGGTATGTGTATTGAAATGCACACATTTCAATTCAACTCAATACTTGGTTAAGGATCGCAATTTGCGAATTTGAGGTCGGAATTATATTTCCTCTGCTTGAGGTTTCGTTAGAAATTTCAATTTCAAAGAACCCCGCACGAAAACCTATGAGAAATTGGCTCTCGGTCGAATTGGCTGAAATTTCATTATGTTATAGTAGGATGGGTCATTAGAAAAAAGTGTGAGTTCAAATGATTTTGTATGTTCAGTTTCTGAGATATAAGCGGCCAAAGTTCGAAAAAACGTCGTATTGGGGTGGGATTGACAAAAAAAATGTTTTTTGTTAGTCGAAATAAGACAAAGTAAGGATGAAAATGTATTGATCGAAACTCATAAACATGTTCAATCATAATCTTATTGATGATAGTACATTAGGGTGTATACAAGGCATTCAAAAAAATCATTTTTCCGGTTTTTTTTTCAGCACTATTTTAAAACCAACAAGTTATATTTTGTTAAGATATCATAGTTTCAGTCCATTGTAGGCGAAAAAACATGTTTTGTTTCTTGATGACTCTCTCTGTTTGAAATATATATTTTTTTAATTTTCGAGTATACCCCTAAACTGAAAACAATTGACAGATTGTTTTTGATTACAAAAAAAAAAGAATTAATTGCCACTGCCCATTGAATAAAAGATAGGGTAACATTCTGATGAACTCAATTGTTCAATATTATTACATTTAGACAAAGGGTGCGTTACATTTTTTTTAGGTCATTTACAAAGTTTTTATTGTATATCTAGAAAACTGTTCCGTTAATTTGAACCATATTTTATTAACAATATTTTGAAAATTTCATATTCGATAGTTTTATCAACTTTGTATGTTGCGTTTCTAAGATATACATTTTTGAAGTTTACGGTATTACGATATATGGGGTAACTTATCGATTTAACAAAATTTTATGGAACCTTTCGACACATTCCATTCTATTATAAAACTTTTCGAAATCAATTATTTGATACTATAAAAAACACAAACCACACTCAACAACAATTTGGAACTCAACAGTATAGACTCGAAAAATCGAATTATAAATAACGACTTCTAACATGAAAAGATAGTTAATATTATGGAAATTATGATATAACAAATCGAAATTGAAACTAATTTATAAACAACATAATCAACAATTTACATAATGGAACTCTCAAAAAACAAACAAACCAAAACCCAAATTCATATAAAATTATTATTATTGTTATTGATTGGTCTATTTGCGCAATCTAAAACATCTCTCAATAGTTTATGGCTAGGGTACTTTATTGTTTCTATTTGAAATTGATATGGGTAATCCTGAACCTGGACTATCACGCTGCCGCATATCGTCCAGATTTGGGAATGCTATAAAGTATCAACTGTGGATATCCTTTAGTATTATTCCTGATGCACCTGCAAATGAACGTATTCTAGGCTACTACTGTACCTGCAAAAGTGGAGCAAGAACAGTGGGATGTGTTCCCATATTTGCAGCGTACCTACTTTGGTACCTAGGATATGCTCGTCATCAAGAAACAATAAAGTACCCTAGCCATGAACTATTAAACAATGTTTCAGATTGCGGAAATAGACCAATAAATAACAATAGTGATAATATTTGAATTTAGGTTTTGTTTTTTGTTTGTTTTTTGAGAGTACAATTATGTAAATTGTTGTTAATGTTCTTTATAACTAATTAGTTTCGATTTCGATTTCGAGTTCACTACTACAATACACTATAAGATTTTCACTACTAAAGCACGACGCGTGTTTCGCTATACAATAGCTCCATCAGGTTCATTTCGATTTGTTATATTATAATTTCCATAATATTAATTGACTTTCTAAAAGTTTACCGTGATACCGTAAACTTCAAAAATGCATATCTTAGAAACGCAACATAGAAAATTGATAAAACTATCGTATATTATGGTCAACATTTTCAAAATACTGTATTACATATTCAATAAAAACATTGTGGATGACCTACAAAAAAAATATAACGCACCCTTTATCTAAATGAAAGGAAATATTGAACAATTGAGTTCATCAGAATGTTACCCTATCCTTTATTCAATGGGCAGTAGCAATTAATTTCTTTTTTTGTAATAAAAAACGATCTGTTAATTGTTTTCAGTATAGGGGTAAACTCGAGAATTGAAAAAAATATATATTCCAAACAGAGAGAGTCATCAAGAAACAAAACAAGTTATTTCGCCTACAATAGACTGAAACTATGATATCTTAACAAAATATAACTTGTTGGTTTTGAAATAGTGCTAGAAAAAAAATCCGGAAAAATGATTTTTTGACTATGCCCTGTATACACCCTAATGTACTATCATCAATAAGATTATAATTGAACATGTTTATGAGTACCGAACAATACATATTCATTCTTACTTTGTCTTATTTCCACTAAAAAAAGAGTTTGTTTCTTTGTCAATACTAGCCCAATACGACATTTTTATGAACTATGACCGCTTACCTATATCTCAGAAACTAAACATACAAAATCAGCTGAATTCACCCTTTTTTCTAATTACCCATCCTACTATAACATAATAAAATTTCAGCCAATTCGACCGAGAGCCAATTTCCCATATGTTTTCGTGCGGGTTTCTTTGCAAATTCAGAGTTCAGATACGGAAAAATTAAGTTCCGAATTAAAGTTAGAAAAATGAAATTACCAGTTCAGACGTTCGGAGTTCAAATTCGGAAAAATCAACATTAAACATTGTGGCTCTTGAATGCTTTCATATCAAATAACTCAAATTCTCGACAATGGAAATGGAGAGCAACAGAAGTCTATGAATCACATCATGGACTTGATAAAATTGTTTCTTTACCTATGAATGCTACGGATATAGTGTCTCTTTCGCCATCTATTAGGTAATAGACGAATGTGATGACGAGGATATTACAGACAACTGCATTCCAGTAAAAAGATTGGCTGACTGAACGTTCGAAGCAATGGAGAACAGGCGTCTATAAATCACATCATGGACTTGCTGAAATTTGTTTCCTATCACTATGAATACTATCATTGTTTATACAGAATCTCTTTCGCTTTAAACAATACTCGTCCGCCCTCTATTAGGTGGTAGACAAATGTGGGGATATTAGAAACAACTGCATTCCATGAGGGAGATTGGCTGACAGAACGTTCGACTACTCCTCAAGAGATGGCAGCATCATACAAAAGAATATCCTATAAAAATATATTAAAATAATAGTATATGATTTTCTGAAGATACTGTACAGATATCAGTGGAAAAAGTCTCGTTTCTTGAAAAATGTATCACTGTCTGAATGAAATTATGGAACCAAGATATCACAGAGTGGGGACGTATGGCAAATCATGGAAAACGAAAAATGCATTTTATGAAAAAATACTAATATCATTGTATATAGACTATCTATATACAATGCTAATATCATTGAAAAAGTTGGAATGTGATTCTAAGATTGCAAACAAAATACAAACTCGCACCAAAAGACTCAATATAATCTAATACATACTATTTTTTAGGTAGATCTCCCCAGAACCCAAAAGTACCTTCAGTCGGGCTTTTTTCTATGAAAAATAACTTTACTGTGCCCAGTTCTGTCTTTTTCGTAGCTACAAATGAAATATGGTTACAAAATAATCGAAATTGAACGTCTGTTTTGTTTGTAAACTTCTGGTAAAATAAACGAATATTTTCAGGAAGAAAAATTGTCACACTAATAGACGTTTGAGAATATTATCATTTTCTTATCCAATTTTGTTGTTGATATTATTTTGTGAGGAGAAATAAAAAGATTATGCTCAGTTGGTCGTTATCAATTCTCTTATTCATACTGTTCTCATTATTCTTTAAAAAATATAATTTTTGATAGAAAATTATTTCTGACTCTTCATAATGGGATGTCATTTATTACATAATTTGGAAGTACACAAGAATTGATTTGTTGAAAATATGAACAGGATGTTCATAAAATCAGATGTGGAATCATCTGCGACTGAAAGATAAACTTTAGTCACTATCTTCCATCGTCAAGATAACCTCTTGTGGGGTATTCATGTTTCCCTTTCCTACACAAGAATGTTTTTAAAGTTCACAATAACTTCTGTAGACAGTTATTCTAGATTTCAAGGTTTGGCCAGTTTGACAGATATAACTGTTTGGCTTTAGGGCTTAGCCCATGCAGCCAGAAACTAATTAAGTAAAATGTCTTGATTGCTTTTTTCTTTTCAAAGGAAAGGTCAGATTCTTAAGGATTACAACTTTTTTCCCTGTTTTCTTTTTTCTCCTCATTGATTTGTTGGCCTAACAATTTCAGTTATATATTTTTATCAATTCCTGGAAAACGGTCCCATGTGGAATATTTGAATATCGTTTTTTTCATTTCAAATCACCATTCAATCAATTTTTCCACCCAAGTCGGTGAAAGTTGAATGGGGATAACTAAATCAACTGAAAGACAAAATTACCTTTTCGTCCAGAAAGATGTCCGCAAAACATCATATCATCCACAACCAGTGACTCGACAGCACAATCTAAATCGAACTTTTCGAATACGAGGTTTACTTTACAAACGTTCTGAAAAAAAAAAAGAATTAATCAGTACAGTCAAGAAAGTGGTAAAAATGTGGCCCGATACAGAAAAAACTTCAAAAAGTCATACATGGTTGTTTTTATTTTAGTTTTTAGTATCCGGAAAAAATATTGCGCAGAAATCCATTTGTTTATAATAAGTTGTTTATTAAATAAACAAATAAAAATTAAACCATTTTTTTTCAGAATAAGAAAGAGTAATGGAAATAACGATGAAAAAAAAAGAACTGTTTCTTGATATTAAGAATTATAGTTTGAAAAAACTAAAAAACACGCATATATAAAAAGTTGAAAATAATAAGAATAAACTCATTGACCACAAAAATTTATTTTATGTAAAAAAAGCGTGAGGTACTTGATATCAGTTATCTTAATATAATAAAAAAAAATGAGTGGAGAGCACCATTGCCATAAATGCGTGTTTATTTAGTTAAAAAAAAAAAAAAATCTTATTTTTAGTCCATATTGCTACAGAAGACTAAAAAAGACTACCGGAGAAAAACTCTTCTATTGATTCATCCACATGAGATGGAAGTTATTAATTACGACATTTTGGCGAATATTTTGAAAACCATCGCATTCGCCATATCTTAGAATTGTAAATTATGCGAAGAACGACCTCATTGCATTCACCATATTTTACTAGTAGCCACTGCAGATTTCCAATATTCACTTCCTGGTTCCATCATCAGGTCAGCTCCAAATTATAGTATTGTCATCCAAACTACATATACATACCAAGTTTCATTTCGATACGACAATTAGAAGTAGGATAAAATTGACTTCCAAGATTTGATTACATTGTTTGTTAGTTACAATTGAAGAAAAACCAAAAAAATCCGCGGTATATGAAAACTTTCTATACCTATTACTCAATACAAAAGCTATCATTTTGTATCCTTTTCTGAGGGAAATTAACTTGAATGACTAGTCCGTTACTTATTGCCTCATTGAAAAGTGAAAACAGCACAGCTGTTGCATGTTCTAGTTATAGTCAAACCATTTACAATTGCAGAAGCATAAAAAACAAGTTTCCCAGTCATGAGGCGGAATCCTTTGAACAGCAGAGGCGGAGATAACTAATTTTATTAAGATATTCAAATAATTTAAAATAAAAAAATTTGCCATGAACGAGAAAGTATGAATTAATAGATAGATAGATAGATAGATAGTTTTCATTGACTACTTGACACATATATAAAATACATTTGTAGTCGGGCGAGGTGGGTAAAATTAAAATTAAAATTCAAATTATCTGCCATAATAGGCAATCGGATCATCATAATTTCATTTTCCCATGATCGAAAAAAAGCAATATTTTCCAACAAAACACACATAACTATAGAATATTTCAAAACCTAGTTCGAGAGACGCTACTGGCTTTCATTTACTCAGACCTCCTGAAACTGGTGATTTATTAGTCTCAACGTATAGACACACCTACAAGTATTATCATTGGCTTGCGGTCCCTCAAACAGCTGTCACTCAAACCCACGTTGTCTATCGTCTCTTTTGATTTTCTTTTGATCTACTGTTCGCCGACGGAGAATGTTTACGAGTAGTACACAGTATTTTTCGTTCCGTTTCTTCGCATAGAAAAAGCTTCTGCAATTGAACATGGTTAAACTTTTACATGATTCTGTAACTTTTGTCATTTTATTGCCATTTATCGCTCACATATTCAACTGTTGCCTTCTTGAAGGATATTTAGCTATAAATTGGAGAAATGAAGTTATTTTACCGTTACCAAAAGTCTCAAATCCCAAATGTCTGTCTGATCTGAGACCTACCAGTAGGCTTCCAGTGCTATCCAAGATGTTCGAAAGACTTATTTTCAATGGAATTTTACGTTTCCTCACATAGCATGAAGTATTTTCTGATTGCCAATCTGGTTTCCGGTCTGGGCATGGTACAATTACAGCAATAACCAAAGTATTCTACTATAGTAAAGCTTTCGATACCCTGGGTCATAATTGTAAATTATGCTTAGAACGGCCTCAGTGCATTCTACATATTTTACTAGTAGTCACTGAAGAGTTTCACTATCTATCTCCTGGCTCCATCATCAGATCAGCTCCAAGATACCAAATTATATTGAGAAGGGAAACATTCTCAATTGAATATTGATAGAAAGATTTTTCTGTGAATTGAAAAATCCCCGATTAAAATGTTTTTTTTTTTTTTGTGAATGTCTAACAGAAAACAACTACTTCCCCGGCTAAAGCCACGCTGGACATTGAACTACATCTGATAGATATTCTGAAAAGGCCCTAACTCAAAAGAAAAAATCTGAAATTGAAAATTTGCATTTTCATTCAGATATTTATTTGATTTTCTATTCCAGTCTTAATTAAGAACTCATAAAGATGAATGAGGCAAAGAAGAATGTTTTCCAAGAGAGTACTCACCAGAAATCATTCGTAACATTGACGCAGGAGAGACATCGCATTCACTAGGTCTTCAATACATTTTTGTCGACGAAAATCTATTTCACGCTTCCACGATCATCAGGAAGACCGGAAGAAATGGAAAACACATTTTCAAGAAGCAATCTCACTTTGCAAAGATGGAAAAAGTTAGAATCATTTGTTTTGGAGAGACACTTTGAAATTAGTGTTTTCTGACATTAAAACCTGTCATGGGGTATGATAGATTGATTTGTTGAAAATATAAACAGGATGTTCATAAAATCAGATGTGGAATCATCTGCGACTGAAAGATAAACTTTAGTCACTATCTTCCATCGTCAAGATAACCTCTTGTGGGGTATTCATGTTGAAAAGGGAAACATTCTCAATTGAATATTGATAGAAAGATTTTTCTGTGAATTGAAAAATCCCCGATTAAAATGAAGTTTTTTTTTGTGAATGTCTAACAGAAAACAACTACTTCCCCGGCTAAAGCCACGCTGGACATTGAACTACATCTGATAGATATTCTGAAAAGGCCCTAACTCAAAAGAAAAAATCTGAAATTGAGAATTTGCATTTTCATTCAGATATTCATTTGATTTTCTATTCCAGTCTTAATTAAGAACTCATAAAGATGAATGAGGCAAAGAAGAATGTTTTCCAAGAGAGTACTCACCAGAAATCATTCGTAACATTGACGCAGGAGAGACATCGCATTCACTAGGTCTTCAATACATTTTTGTCGACGAAAATCTATTTCACGCTTCCACGATCATCAGGAAGACCGGAAGAAATGGGAAACACATTTTCAAGAAGCAATCTCACTTTGCAAAGATGGAAAAAGTTAGAATCATTTCTTTTGGAGAGACACTTTGAAATTAGTGTTTTCTGACATTAAAACCTGTCATGGGGTATGATAGATTGATTTGTTGAAAATATAAACAGGATGTTCATAAAATCAGATGTGGAATCATCTGCGACTGAAAGATAAACTTTAGTCACTATCTTCCATCGTCAAGATAACCTCTTGTGGGGTATTCATGTTACGAATGATTTCTGGTGAGTACTCTCTTGGAAAACATTCTTCTTTGCCTCATTCATCTTCATAAGTTCTTAATTAAGACTGGAATAGAAAATCAAATAAATATCTGAATGAAAATGCAAATTTTCAATTTCAGATTTTTTCTTTTGAGTTAGGCCTTTTCAGAATACTATAGTTTTCTAAATACAAATTTTCAATGTCTAGCGTGGCTTTAGCCGGGGAAGTAGTTGTTTTCTGTTAGACATTCACAAAAAAAAAAAAACTTCATTTTAATCGGGGATTTTTCAATTCACAGAAAAATCTTTCTATCAATATTCAATTGAGAATGTTTCCCTTTTCAACATGAATACCCCACAAGAGGTTATCTTGACGATGGAAGATAGTGACTAAAGTTTATCTTTCAGTCGCAGATGATTCCACATCTGATTTTATGAACATCCTGTTTATATTTTCAACAAATCAACCAAATTATAGTATCGTCATCCAAAGTACATATACATACCCAGTTTCATTTCGATACGACAATTAGATGTAGGTTAAAATTGACTTCCAAGATTTGATTACATTGTTTGTTAGTTACGAGTAAAACTAATAAGAGCGTGTTAATTGATTTGTTGAAAATATAAACAGGATGTTCATAAAATCAGATGTGGAATCATCTGCGACTGAAAGATAAACTTTAGTCACTATCTTCCATCGTCAAGATAACCTCTTGTGGGGTATTCAATGTCCAGCGTGGCTTTAGCCGAGGAAGTAGTTGTTTTCTGTTAGACATTCACAAAAAATAACTTCATTTTAATCGTGGATTTTTCAATTTACAGAAAAATCTTTCTATCAATATTCAATTGAGAATGTTTCCCTTTTCAGCGTGTTAATATTTGGTAACAAAAAAAATTGTTAATTAACAAATGCGTTTTCAAGCAATAAATTAAGAAACAATTTTTTTCTTAAAAGTCATCATTTTCATCAATGATTAGATTCTGAAAAAATTAGTTATTTATTATACAAGGGAAAAAAGTATTCGATTTTAGCTCGAGGTTGTGCTGTCTCCCGAAGCGAAGCAGAAAGAGATAAAAAACCGAGAGCTAAAATATAATCTTTTTCCGGTGTATAATACACTATTTTTCTCTGGGACGGGAAAAACGACGATTTAATATTGAAAAAACTTATTATTACAATATATTCAAGTCAGAAAATTATCGATATGAAATTTGAATTTTTAAACTGGTGGGCTGTTGAACTTACAAAAATTATTGCCAGCTAAATAGCG
Source organism: Gonioctena quinquepunctata (assembly GCA_018342105.1). Classification (NCBI taxonomy): domain Eukaryota; kingdom Metazoa; phylum Arthropoda; class Insecta; order Coleoptera; family Chrysomelidae; genus Gonioctena; species Gonioctena quinquepunctata. The sequence continues at coordinate 3,755 of JAFIRS010006110.1, read as the reverse complement.
GAAAATTTTCGAAACCGCGTATCCAAGATTTATGGAATGGAAGATGAAAAAAACATGAAGTTTTTTCTCGGAGACGGTGTTATTGGCTTATTTTTCGGAACTGGCACAACAACAAAAGCCGTCAACAGTGTGGTCGAATCATTCAATGATTAAAAGTATGTTACAATCCAATAATAATGTAGACATTTCAAAATACTTCAAACTAATTACATTTCTGAAACAAAATGGGAAAGGTTACACGCCCAAGAAAGCTGCGATTTTCACGATTACACAAATTAGTGTTTTTTTAAATAATGCTCCCGATGAAGTTTATTCAATGGCCAATGTTGTTGTTGTATTTAGGATTGCAGGAGCTTGTCGAATTTCAAAATACTTCAAGCTGATTACATTTCTGTAACAAAATGGGAAAGGTTACACGCCCAAGAAAGCTGCGATTCTTACGATTACACAAATTAGTGTTTTTTTAAATAATGCTCCCGATGAAGTTTATTCAATGGCCAAGGTTGTTGTTGTATTTAGGATTGCAGGAGCTTGTCGAATTTCAAAATACTTCAAGCTAATTACATTTCTGTAACAAAATTGGAAAGGTTACACGCCCAAGAAAGCTGCGATTCTTACGAGTACACCAATTATTGATTTTTTAAATAATGCTTCCGATGAAGTTTATTTAATGGCCAAGGTTGTTGTTGTATTTGGGATTGCAGGAGCTTGTCGAATTTGTGAAATCAGCCAGGTAACATTAGATGATATTGAAGATTAGGGAACGTTATAAATTGTGAAACTTGAGCAAAGAAAGAATTATGTAAACAGGAGATTTGTAGTTACTGAAGAATATATGAAATTTTACCGAATATACATAGCCCTTCTTCCAGCAGCAGCAAAGGATCGCCGCCTGTTTTATGCATATCGCAATGGAAAATGTATCAATCAGGTTGTGGGTGAAAATCAGTTATATAAGGTACCTGAAACAGTAGCTGATTTTTTTCAACTTGAAAATGCTAAATCATATACAGGTCATTCATTTCTGAGATCGTCTGCTACACTTTTTGTTGAATCTGGGGGAGACTTGATGACACCAAAGAAACATGGCGGTTGGAAGTCATCAACGGTCGCTGAAGGGTATGTTGATGAATCGGTAGCACACAGGACAGAAATAGCTACTAAAGTGTTTAGAACGTGTGGCAGTGCTGAAATAACACTCGATTTGCGAACAGGTACATCAACGTCAGTTGTGTCCATGGCAGAAAAAAATATAATTTCAACGCAAGAAAATTCGACTGTTGTACCGAATAGTTCAAGGAACATGTCATTCATGCAATGCACATTTAATAACTGTACTTTTGATATAAAGGAAATGTAACTTTTGTATAATAAAATATTCTAAAACTAAATATCTACCTTCACTTATGTGAATATATATCCGGGAAAAAAGTACTCTTTTTTCCGGGGAAAAAAGCGATTTCATAAAAAGTTATATTTTGTTACCTGTCAACAGAGATAAATTGTCAACCTTTTTTCCCGTCAGAAAAAACTTTTTTTTTCATAAACAATGCTTTTGTTTATAACAATTATTCAAACAACGAGAGAAAAAAAATTATCTAGTTTTTAAAAATAAAAAAATGAAATGATCGGGATTTTTGAAAAAAAAAATTGTTGATGACTTTATATGAACTTTTCATTTCTTTCTCTTTCATTGTTAATGAAAATGTGAAGAATAAAAAAAAACATATTTTTCCAGTGGGGGTCTTTGCCTTTGAAGAATAGATCCAGAAGTGGAAAAAATCTCAGGTTTTTAGTTTGAAAATTATCATGGTTTTTATGCTAATTTACAACTTCTGAAAATAACATAATTAACAAAAGCACATCTGTTAGAAAAATTTAGAAAATTTATTTTCAAGTGGGGTGCGCGCGGAAGCCACATCAACCGTGTTTAGCCCTATTTTCACCTCTCAATCAAAAAAATTATAAATATTGGAATATTGGTAGATTTCCGGGGGAGAGGGGTGGCTTTTTTTAGGAAATTTCCTGCTCTTTGAGGATCTTCTTTTCGATATCAGATATCTGCAGTAGTTTTTGAGATATTCGCGAAAAACGAAACCTCCCTTTTTTTACTAAATTGTTTATAACTTTTAAATTTTTTCAAGAGGGACTTAATTTTTTTCAAAAAGTTTCTAGATGCAAATACGAATCGAATGGCAACTTGATCATAATTTTCGGTGAAGACGAACTCGAATTCGAAAAAAAGGCACAAGTTGATCAGACTATACCATTTACTCACCTCAGAAAATTTCCTGATTTGAAAGGTGCACATCTCCGCATTCCCAGCCACGTCAATCGTGAATATTTTTCCCCCCACAAATCTATCGCAACTCGGCGGCGACGGGCTTGGTGTCGCGGGGGTGGTAGGACCGAAGGGATTGTACGGATTAATTGGATCAATCGGTGTCTGTTGACAGGCAATCTGCTGATAAAATCCGGAGAATCCTCTTCCGCACCAGTAGTCATCCGTCACGAATCTGACGTCTTCGTGGTTCTTGTAGGTCAGATCAAGAGTCACTGAAATGTGATTTATGAGATTTGGGAATGGGTGACGATTGAGAATCAACTCGTTAAGGGCTGTCCATCATCTGATAACTTTACGTCGTTGTAGAATGGAAAAGTTCGTGTGACTACGCGTCGCACATACGGGTATTTTGGTTATTCAGATGGCCATAAGTCAATTTCGTGAAACTCACTGCAGGTAGGAAAAAAAATTCATGAGTTAAATAGCTATACGCAACCCTTTTGTCACTCCAGGTAATGGTGGAGCAGAAACATCAGTCTATACTGGGGCCTATTTGTTAGTGCATGTGTTCAGTTTTAGCAGTTTTTGTTATCGTTAAATTTAAATAGTGCATACTTTAATCCTTGAACCATTATTGACCCTTTTTTATTCTTGTGGGGTATTCATGAGTATTCTTTTTTGCATTATTAATCCTCTTTAAGATAGATTGGTCGACCCCATATTAGTAAATTGAACACACACGATTTTCTTTCGAAATACCTGCGATGTCATTGATATGAAATATAGTGATAAATAGTCAAAAATATCAGGAAACCTGTTTCAGTGTTCGGTCGATACTTTCCCGTCTCCCTCTTTCCTTTTCCATAATTTCTCCTTTATTTTCAGGTGCATCCTGATAGTAATAATGATGAAGTCTCCTAGAGTAAAACACTCCGGAAGCAAAATACCTCTCCATTCGGATTTCCGGGCGAGAGGTACTCGAGGGGACTCAACATTAAAGATTAATTTTTGCAACATCCGCGGATTCAACAAGAACATCAATGACGTCCACCATCACCTACAGACGAAAAAACCGGATATTCTGGCTCTAACAGAAACACAAGTGAACTCGTCCACCAACAAGGTCCATATGCTTTGTCCTGGTTACGAACTCCATTCTCGATTCAGGTTCAAAGGTGGAGTCTGCCTCTATGCTAAGGCTAACCTTTCATGCCAGCGTGAAGAGAGTTTGGAACCGAAAGACTTTGATGTGATGTGGTTCAAGCTATCTGATACCAACCTGACTAAGTTCCTCTGCTGCCTTTACCTATCACCTAATGAACCTTCATATAACGACCTCTTTGAGTTTTTATCACTCAAACTGGACTATATTCAGGAGAACCATCCAATAGCTGAAACCATAATCATGGGAGACTTTAATGTACATAACGCTGCCTGGCTCAAATTCTCTAACAAAACAGATGATGCGGGT